>VNJW01002520.1:0-21210 GCA_008042615.1 Drosophila auraria | reverse complement strand
GAATGTATGT
Source organism: Drosophila auraria (assembly GCA_008042615.1). Classification (NCBI taxonomy): domain Eukaryota; kingdom Metazoa; phylum Arthropoda; class Insecta; order Diptera; family Drosophilidae; genus Drosophila; species Drosophila auraria. Next base: position 21,200 of record VNJW01002520.1, on the reverse strand, counting down.
AACAGGCAGAAGGAGAAATCTCCGACCCTATAAAGTATATATATTCTTAATCAGCGTCACTAGCCGAGTCGATCTAGCCATGTCCGTCTGTCCGTCTGTCCGTCTGTCCGTCTGTCCGTCCGTGTGAAACAACAGATCTCAGAGACTATAAGAGCTAGAGTTACCAAATTTGGTGACAACATTGGAATCTGTTGCACGCAGATCAAGTTTGTTTTAAAATTTGGCCACGCCCACTTCCGCCCCCAAAAAACGAATAAAACTTAAATAAGCTAGATTCGTAAATTTTGGCTCAAAGTAAATAGATACAATAAATAAGTAGGCATTTGCGGACGTTTTCTGAAAATTTGAGTAAAATTGCATGATAAACATGGAAGTTATTAAACAATTAAGTTTCTTACCATCTTGAGCCACAACGGCAGTAGCGAAAAAAAGTGTTGCGTGCTTTTGGGCGCAGTATTAATTCGTAACGCAGCTGCGTACAGAATTTGTCTCTTTTAAACTTTGCTCAACATGTCTTTGGCAAAATTTGTCTTTATTTGTCAACATTTTGTTTTTCCCATGTCCGTGTCTATTTAATTTCACGCACAATACTTTGGGTACCGGGTATCTCACAGTCGGTCGCACTCGACTGTAGCTTTCTCACTTGTTTTTATTTGTATTTATTTTATGGTCAAGATCCCACATAATTCGATCTTCATTAATTGTCTCGGGTCTCGGGGTATTATCAAAAATGTCTTCCTCTCGAGCCTCCCTTGCTAAAGTTCATTCGATTTCAAAGACCTAACACAAAGACCTAACGATCATAAACAATCGCCTCTTTTTCCCCAAACTAGTTATCCAACATTCTTTCCTAGATCGACTACGGGAGCAAGGGCTGATCTACCGGCTGCTGATGGTGATTCTGTTTGTACCAAATGGAGTTCACCACCATCTGGGTGGTTGCCGTAACTACTCCTGCTGCCTCAAAATTGTTAGATAGGTGGAATGATTCGAAGTTACTCTGACTGTACCCCATATTCTTACTGGCATACATTTCGCTGAAGGTGCGCTGGTTTTATCCATTGCTGTACATGTCCTTATCCAGCTCGGTAATGGAGGATTTGTCCAGCCAGACACTGCTCTCAGCAGCAGCGGGCGGTAGACGCCTTCATCTCAGCCACCAAACGTGACATCTTACCGTGCTTATCAAAGTCATAACTTAATATGACATGGAGGGAGCTACTTCCGTCCAGACTTTTATTTATGCAAATGGGTTTTATTTCCCAAATCCCTTATTATTGAATTTGCCTCTACCAATTTAATTACTACAACTATATCTTTAAACTTTATCTCTTCTAAACTCCTGGACTCGGGTTTTGTATAAATTATTGTTCTTGGCGGGATCTCTATATTTGAAATGTGTGAAGAAACGGTAAGAGAGAATGAGAGCCCAATAGTGAAGAATGTCCAGTTTTATTAAATTTTTCTATTAATTTCGTTACCAAAAGTCTTCCCTGACGCAACATGCTAATTCTATACGGCTTTCTGGTTCTTCTCGCTCTCACTCACCGCCCTATAACAGATTTGATTAAATGTACACTAAGAGCAGGAGCACAGGGTTCATTCGGAAGGGCATAATTAAGCCTTACATGTCTGATATTAGCAGAGTTGGTAACACGTCAGGGTTTACCTGTACAGTTATCTGAAAATGCCCAAAAGCCCTAATTTAAGCAGTAAGATAATTAGATAAATAAATAATAAATTACTATGCCCTTGCTCCCGCTCTGACTTTTTACAGAGCGATAGCAGAGCGGGAACCAGATAAAAAGAAAGCATTTTCTCTGCTTGGCTGTCAGTTTTGTTGCTTCATTAGCTATAGCAGAGCGGTAGCTTATCGTTTTACGATATGATGAGATCTTACCAAATTTGCTTTGCACTTTTATAACCGCATTGCAGCCGAAAACCAAGAATGAGATTAAATTAATTTAGTTTTTACCTTTTTTTTTGCTCCCTGCCACAAAAACCTAAGCATATTTTATTTTTTTCAGTCATATTCTTAACATCTTAAGAATATAGAGTCCAAATTTTACATCGATCGGAGCAAAGATAACAAAGTAATTGATAGTTGAACGGAGGTCATTTTATGTTCGATGTATGGGTGGTTTTGACTTTACAGCGCTCTCCTGAAAAGTGCCATTATGAATGTCGGGGTACACGAATACTCCAAATCTACTGGAACAATCACTTTAATTTTTTGCACAGCACATCTTTAACCAATTCTCTAGGTCACGTTTAATATTCATATAAAAATAAAATATAAAAATTGTCCTTTAAAGAATGCATTTCATTTTTTTATATCGGACAATTCTGTGGGCAATTAGGATGTACACCGCAAAGCAACTTTTTTTGAGGGACCTCGGGAGATTCCCTATATCTCCTAAAACTGAAAGAATTCTTTAATAAAAAATTAAAAAAAAAAAAGTTTTCAAAAAAATAGCATCAATGTTGTTTTTTAATATAACATTAAAATTAATAAACTTTCTCATGCTGTCTCCCCCTTAAATCAAAGTACGTATAATACAAAAACGAAAAACATATTTTTTCAGTCACAGTTTTATGTTCAGAAAGACAATTTAAATTAAAATTTCAAAAAACTTAAACCTTAATCGACTTCTTCAAACAGGCTTAGATATGTATGGCTTTGTCTAAATGCGTCGAGTTAAGTCTAACAAGAAGCATATTTTCAATGTTTCGTGACGTAAACGATTTCTGTTTATCCTACACCACCAATTTAAGAGAAGAAAACGCCCGCTCTATTGTAACCTACATTTATTAAGAAATTTTAAAATTTGATTACTAATATATTTAGGTTAAATAGTAATGCTTACTTAAGTTGGAGTATTAGCAAAACATATTTGGCGAAGGGCATAAATCTCTGGATCGCTTATTTTTCTATCATTTCAAAATTTAAAACATTTGAATTTGCTGTTTTTGTGGGATCGGTATGAGCTCAAACATAACTTCTTATATCATTTGCATGTTTAGTTGTTCCCCTTTTTTTCAATTAATACTTTTCAGTTCAGCTAAACTTGAGTAATGCAACAAAATTGAACAACGCGCATTTTTTTTTTTATTTTCCGTCATTTCTTGTTTACACTCTTTCTGTTCTGCAGTTTTCCCGCCATTTTATTCTCAATCGTGGTCAAAGCTTACTTAATATGACAATCGCCGCCCAGCATATAATATTGGTAATGGCTCAGTGGTCGAGTGACCGTTGCAGTTTAAATTTGCAAGATTTACAAAATTTTCCAAAATTATAATACCCTTGTACCCTATGGGTACCGTGTATGTATCGGAATATTTAATTTTTATACCCTTGCGGGGTATTATAATTTTTCCAGAAGTTTACAACGCAGTGATGGAAGCATCTCCGACCCCATAGTGTAAATATGTTCTTGATCAGCATCACCTGCCAACCGAGTCGATCTAGCCATGCCCGTCTGTCCGTCTGTCTTTCTGTCTGTTTATCCGTCTGTCCGTTGCTACGCAAACTAGTCTCTCAGTTTTTTAGCTATCCGAATCAAAATTTGCAAAAAATCTTCTTTCCATTGCAGCTAGTATATATGTCGGATCGGCCGGAATCGGAACACTATATCTTATATCTGCCATTTGAAAGTTATGACGAAATTTCATATTTTCGCTATTTTTGAAGATATTAGTCTCAAATTAAATATATGATCTTCGTTGTTTTTAAAGATACCCTACTAAAATTATTAAATGTCGTTTTCATTTAAATATAGGTATACATCTTAAATTTCATCCAAATCGGACCACTATATCTAATAGCTGCCATATGAAGGATCGGACCAAATTAGCCGCTTTTCGGTATTTTTAAAGGTTTCGGATTAAAACGAAATATACGATTCCTTATTTTAATTTTATTTATTATCTGCAAGGGTATATAAACTTCGGCTTGCCGAAACCAGCTTTCTTTCTTGTTTTCTCATAGTTACTTACTGCATCTTACTTACTGCTTAAACGTTTCAATTACTTGTTTCGAAGGCAGAAATTGCTTGATTTATGAAAATCGATGCATCTAAGATGCAACACATGTGTTTTGAATATGTCTGACTATCAGTAAGTCCCATTCACAGAAAAAAAAACTCCACAGGTGTGTAAAATCAATTAAGATTGACAAATATAATTTCAAGAAGATTTCAGAAACAGTCAAGCCACATTTGACCACATTGTCACACTCAATGCAATTGGCTGCTGTGTTGCGATACCTTGCCACTGGCGGCTATCAGTTTTCAGTGATCAAGGACCATCATATAAACATTGAATGAAGCATATTCGGAAAGATTCTGCACATATTTATTCCGTTGCTGGACAAGCTCATTGTGATGTCTAGGCAACAAATCCAGAAATCTTCCGAATACTTTCTTAGAAGGTATCAACTGCCAAACGAAGTCGTGGATGGTAGGTAGGTAGGTGGAAGTGCAAGGCCCTTGCTAGAGCCTCCAAGTAGAGCTGAGCTCGTTTTTGATCCACACCCTCTGTTTGTCAATGCTAGCTGCGTCGTCATCAGTACCACCCTGAATCGTTGAGAAATCCTAGGATAGGTGTAAACTTCAGCTTTCCTACATCTTTTAACGATTCTAGCTGGTAGGCACAAAAGTCGCGTGCTCTGATCATGATTTTTTGCTGGACACTTGCAGAGCAGGTGCTCCGGTGTCTCTTGTTCCGTTTCGTCTTTGCAGCTTCTGCAGCTTGTGTTGTAGGGCAGTCTCACCATCATTGCATGCGTTCCGATCGCCCAATGATCTGTAGACTGCTGTGATCCTACTGATATCCCTTTTACTGTTTGATATCAGTTCATTCGTCCGACTACTGTCAAAGATCAGCCAGCATAGCTTTGATCTCTAGTGCTCACTCTTCCTTGACCATTTTCTGTTAGCAAAGATTCCAGACCCCACCCCACAGATCATCTTTGAGCCGTCGGTGTAGAGAGATATCGCATCCTGTTCGGTTACCCTGTCGCTGATCCAATCTTCCCTTGTTGGGTATAAGGCGGTGAATCGGTCACCGAACCTTAGTTCCGTGGTCATGTAGTCCGTGCGTTTTTCTGCTCGCGGCTCTATTCCTTGAAGTATCCTGTCATGACCTATGCGGTGTTCCTTCTAGCTGTTGCTTGCCTTCAGTCTCTTCTTACTCTGCGCAGCGAGATCAGCTGGAGGGCACGAACGCATTGCCCCCGGGGCTCCTGCGCATGCTGATCTGTGTATCCTAGTTAGCTTTGTAATGTTGTATTCCCTAGTCAGTGCTGGCCACCACACTAGGGCTCCGTATGTGAGTATTGGCCGAACCACTGCAGTGGAGAGCCAAATTATAGTTTTTGGCTGAAGTCCCCAGTTGTTCCCAAACATTTTTCTGCACGAGTAGAAAGCAAAGCTTGCATTTCTAGCTCTCACGGCAACGTTTACCTTCCATGAGAGCTTAGAGTACAGCATCACTCCTAGATACTTCGCCTGCTCCGAAAGATGTAACTTAATGCCGTCAATCTTGGGCATGTTGTATGGTGGTTGCTTTGCTGGGGCTGATGCCAAGTCCACAGGACTTCGCCCACTTGTTTAAACGGTCCAGAGCATCCGTCATTATATTGCTAATAACGTCGGGGTATGGGTATGATACTAGCAGAGCTACGTCCTCTGCGTATGCTACTACTTTGACTCCTCCCATATTGAGTTCTTTTTATATGTTGTTCATATGTTACTTATAGTGTTGCTCAACGCTCAATAGAACATATGGTGGTCAGAGAAGAGAGAGAGAGAGAAAATGAGCGAGCGTCGACGAAACCGCCTGGAGTGGTAATCCTTTGTAGAGCTGTAAAAACATCGATAGTGCCCTCATTCGATATTTTCGAAAGTGTTAGTCCAATCCATCGATACTATCGACAAAATAAAATGGGTTAAAAAAATGGTATTTTGCAATATGGCTGCCTAAAGAGAAGGAGACAAAGAGAGAGAGGAGAATAGGCCGCGGTAAAGCGAAAGTGAGGCTATAGCTTAGCGACAGAGGGCAAGAGGTGGCCCAAAGGCAAGGAGTGTGAGAGAGCATTTTGATTGTGTTCATTTTCAGAGGATATAACCACACGGTTATTCATTAATTTATTTTCCAACAAGTGCACACCCATGAAACGCTTTAATCGAATCCATAAAGAGAAAAGAGGTGAGTTAGTATAGATTACTATATGTGTAAGTGAGCTCGGCCTCTAATGCATTGTCAAGTCTCAAAGACTAAATCGTGGCGTTTTTTATTGTGTAAAATCACCCGATGACAGACACTAAACTTGGCCACCATATGCAGATCGAGACCTTTAAATATTAATTTCCCTCAACTTTACCGTTACTTCTTCCTAACATGTTAAAAATCATATTTCAAATTCTTGATGAACATTCCGAATTTGCTAAACCCCTTTCGCCGGATTTTCTGAATATATTCCTGACTACATTTGCCAATCAGACATTAACATTTTCACCTTAAGCTCATATCAAGCTATTTACTTTTTTGCACATTTTTCTACACTGTTAATGATATTAGAACATATTCCTTTATGATCTTAACATTTAAGCCTAGTACTAACATCAACGAAAATCGCTTACGGAATTTCGTGAGCAAAATTGTTCGGGAACCAGTGTGACCAAAAAAAAAAAAGGCCAAAAGGCCACTGACTAGATAAAAAGTCTTAAAAACAAACTTTATAAAAAGAAATTAATTCAAACGCATTTGATTGGGCGTATTGTTAATGTATTCCGCCGCAATAATAGGCAAATAATAGTTCTGCCAACGTCATCGCCGCCAATTAAATGATTTCAGATAAAATTGTCAATAAAAATACAATTCATAGTCTTTTATGTGTTAAATCGCTTAAAATGGGCATCCCCTTTACGGCTTTTATCAATTCCACATGCTTTGACCAACACTGGTTCTACGAGTGCAGCTATGGCTCGGGCCATGTCTCGGTTTGGGTCGTGTTTTACATAAACTGCCCCCCTGACACCCGTAACAGTCAACAAAAACATAGAATCTGCACTTAAGACGTAACGTAGAGTCCCTACGTTCGACAACACTATACACTGCACATTTCGAACTGACATTTAAACAAACGATCGAAACTTAACGACATTTATCCTAACAAAATACATACGACAAGTATACGACGTGACGCACCGTCAGGTTTCTGCGACCCCTGATGGACTGGAGCCCCTCTGCTTTCCCTACCCATCCTTAGCAGTCTGCCTGCGGATTTTTTTTATTATGTCAGCTGCCCATTACTTAAATATTCAACACATATAGTTACACTATCGGTCAGGATCCCCTCCCTCCTTCATGTTCCAAAAATGACTCCATTTTATTTCTTCTTTTTTTTCCGTTTTGAATTTATTCTTCTACTTTCTTTAGCCTGTTGTAAGCCCGGTCTTAAAAAAATTATAAATATATAAATAAACCTCTATGTTAATAAATAAATAAATATGTTTAAAAATAAATAAAACGGAATAATAAATAACAAAAAAATAAAACAGCTCCGGGTGTCGCCACTGGGAAGGCGTTTCGGTCCTCCACAACAATAAAAATTGATCAAACGCCAAAATTCTCTCATATAACACGGTGCCATTATTTACATAAATTTTGGCAGCTTGTGAAGGCGCAGCTTAAAAAAAATTGGGCAGTCAATAAACCGACTCCAACAACATAACACAATAAAAAAAATTTTTGGGGCCATCAGAAAACATTCGCCAGGCCCTTGAAATGACCTGGCGTTTTCCTCCTTGGAGACACTGGGTCTGGTCGGCTTCTAGAAATATTAGCAGTTTTTTTTCACCGTGTCACTATTTCTCTCCACCAGACCACTCACCTTATACTGCTTGCCGGTCCAGCTTCCCAGGTCTCGTCCTCTGCTTTCGGATTCGATCCGCTCCCCTTGACTTCCTTGTTGGTTTCGCCGCAAAAAATGTAAATGTCCTTGGCCTCAAAAATAATTTTGGCACACACTAGCGGGCGGCTCTCGCATAAAAACGTTTTAAATCATTTAAAAAAACACTTGTTTAACGCGTATTGCGGAGCCGTAGCACCGCACTGATTCGCGTTTCTGCGCTCGAATTTCTCTCCCTTTTGTCCAAAACACCGGAGGAAGCGCAAGCTCAAAAACTCACATTTCGAACTCCTTTATTCTTCGTTCTTCGCTTTCGGCGGGTGCACGAATTTTTTTTCCAGTGTTGCGCACACCCCCGCTTTGGTTTCGGTTGGCAGCCGCGTTTCCACCCATCGATCATCTTGTAGCTAGATCGCTAGCGATAGATCGAAACTACACACACCACTTCCAAGCCTATCGATAGGTTGATGCGCCACTCGATAAGCCGGACACAACCCATAAGCGGAATCACTGGCAACCTTTTTACCCGTTTCGCTCACGGAATTCCGTTCATCTAAGAACCCGAAAAAAAAAATCAGAAAGTTCTTGCTCCCTTCGTTTTTTTTTATAAGATGTTTTCCGCTCACGAAATTGGTTTTTCGATGTTAAGCCTAGTACTAAGATCAACGAAAACTGCTTACGGAATTCCGTGAGCGAAATTGTGATATATTTCATTCGGGAACCAGTGTGACCGAAGAAAACAAAGAAAATGGTCAAAATCGGTCAAGAGCGGTCACACTGACTTGAATTTCCAGTTGTGTTTTGTAAACAAACTTTACAAGTAAACTTTAAAAAGAGAAATTAATTTAAACGCATTTAATTGGGCGTATTATTAATGTGATGTTCCGTAATGAAGTTGAAGGCAAATAATAATGGCGCCAACGCCATCGCCGCCAATAAAAAAATATGCAATAAAATTGTCAATAAAAACACAAAAAATGTCATTTATGTACCTAATTGCATAAAATGGGGCTTGCCTTTACGACTTTTATCAATTCCACATTATTCTCAAGGCTGACGAAGCGCTACAACCGAGCAGCGATTACCTCCTCCCCCTTCCCCTGCATGCTGCTTACGAAATATAAGCAATTGATATAATTCGCTTACGGAATCACAGCTGTTTATTAGTGTCTTTTGCCAAAAGTTTAACTCGGTTCGCTCATGGAATTCCGTTCATCTTAAGCCTAGTACTAAGATCAACTAAAACCGCTTACGGAATTTCGTGAGCGAAATTGCGATATATTTCGTTCGGGAACGAGTGTGACCGAAGAATACAAAGAAAATGGTCAGAATCGGTCAAGATCGGTCACACTGACTTGTATTTCCAGCTGTGTTTTGTGAACAAACTTTATAAATAAACTTTAAAATGAGAAATTAATTTAACGAATTTGATTGGGCGTATTATTAATGTAATGTTCCGTAATGGAGTTGAAGGCAAATAATAATGGCGCCAACGCCATCGCCGCCAATAAAAAAATATGCAATAAAATTGTCAATAAAAACACAAAAAATGTCATTTATGTACCTAATTGCATAAAATGGGGCTTGCCTTTACGACTTTTATCAATTCCACATTATTCTCACGGCTGTCGAAGCGCTACAACCGAGCAGCGATTGCCTCCTCCCCCTTCCCCTGCTTACGAAATATATGCAATTGATATAATTCGCTTACGGAATCACAGCTGTTTATTAGTGTCTTTTGCCAACCGTTTTACCCGGTTCGCTTACGGAATTTCGTTCATCTTAGTACCCGACCAAACGAAATACCACAAAATTCTTCTTCTTGCTCTTTTCGTTCTTTTTTTTTTATATGAAGTTTTTCGTTTATGGATTTTTTTCGTTCATCTTAGTACTAGGCTTTAGTACCCGACCAAGCGAAACACCACAAAATTCTTCTTCTTGCTCTTTTCGTTCTTTTTTATACCCGGTATACATAGGGTACAAGGGTATTATAAGTTAGTGCCAACCGAGAATGTATGTAACAGGCAGAAGTCATCTCCGACCCCATAAAGTATATATATATTCTTGATCAGCGTCACCAGCCGAGTCGATTTAGCCACGTCCGTCTGTCCGTCTGTCTGTCCGGGTGAAACAACAGATCTCAGAGACTATAAGAGCTAGAAGTACCAAATTTGGTGGCAACAACGAAATCTGTTGCACGCATATCAAGTTTGTTTTAAAATTTGGTCACGTCCACTTCCGCCTCCGAAAATCATATATGACGTTATGTTACCTATAGTCGTGATTTTCGGCTTAAAGAAAATAAATAGACTTTATAAGTAGGCAATTGCGGACGTGTTCTGAAAATTTGGGGAAAATCGGATGATAAACATAGAAGTTATTAAAAAATAAAGTTTCTTCGTATACTTCTTCTTGAGAGAGAGAGAGAGAGAGCGCACGTGCGTGTTGCTCAACATGTCCCTAGCAGCATTTGTCTTTATTGGGTGTTGCTCAACATGTTATATAGTAACATTTGTTTGTGAATCAAAAGATTTGCATCAAATTTTGTGTAAAAAATAAAAAAAAAGTGCTCCGAAACGCTTGAGATGTTGACAGTGGCATACGGTAAAACTGTTCTGAGTAAAAAAAAATGTTTACAAGTGGTACAAACTCTTCCAAGATGGCCGGGAAGATGCCAATGACGAGCCTCGCTCTGGACGCCCAAGCACGTCAGCAACTGATGAAAACGTTCAAGCAGTGAAAAAAATTGTTTTGGAAAAATGTCGAATCACTATCAAGAAGTTGCAGAGAATGTTGGTATATTGCATGGCTCGTGCCATGAAATTTTTCTAACGTTTTGAGCATGAGACGTGTGTCAGCGAAGTTTGTTTTGAATTTGCTAAATTTTGACCAAGACTGAAAAAGCACGCCAAGTTTGATCATATGTCAAAGTTTTGCTCATTGTTTTTTTCGATTACCATGGCGTTGTGCGTTAGGAGTTCTTTCCATATGGTCGTACGGTCAATAAACAATATTGTCTTGAAGTTATGCGCCGTTTGGGAGAGGCAATACGAAGAATTGTGGAAAAACAATTAATGGCTTTTGCAACCCGACAATGCCCCTCTCATGTTACCCTTTTTGCGTGTGAGAGATTTTTTTGCCAAAAACAACACCACAATCATACCTCAGCAACCATATTCACCGGATTTGGCCTTATGTGACTTTTTCTTGTTCCCAAAACTAAAGAGACCTATGGAAGGACGGAGATTTGCAACGATTAAAGAGATAAAGACTGCATCGCTGGAAGAGCTCAAGGCTAAACCGAAAAGTACTTATAAGAAGTGCTTTGAGGATTGTAAAAACCGTTGGCATAAGTATTGGGTATTCATTCTGTATCTGAGGGGGATTACTTTGAAGGGGACAACAAAAATATTGATAAATAAATAAATTTTTTTTCTTAAAAATACAAAGTAACCTAATTTTTTGAACACACCTCGTATATATGAAATAAGTAAATTTGTGCGGATGTGCTCTAAAAATTATAAACATGAAGTTATTATACATTAAAGATTCTGTGTAAGCTTCTTCTTCTGCAACATATACATTTGTGTTGGCAGCAAAAATGGGTGTTGCTCAACATGTTTCTTGCAATATTTGTCTTCATTTGTCAACATGTGCCTTATCCATATGTCCGTTTGCCTTTTAATTTTACTCACAATGCATTGTGTACCGGGTATCTTAAAGCCGGTTACACTCGACTTTAGCTAATCTACTTGTTCAAATAAACACTTTTTGTTTAAATGCTTCATAAAAAGAATTGAAGTGATTAAGACAAAGAAGTTAATAACAAGCTTTCTAAAATAAAACTAAACTGTGTGTTACATATAAAGAAACGACTTCTGGTCATGGTATTGAGGTTTTTGTTATTATTATAACAATAGGACGCCTCTTCTTTATGTGATTTTTAAAATGTCTGATCTCAAAAAAATCACCTCTAAACAAGGTGAGATAAAACTGACAATGGCACCATAAACTCAAAAAAATTCTGATACCAAATTTTGTGACAATTAAGAGTAAAATAAATAAAACATAAATTATAAATAGTTTAACTAGCTTCGTTTTTAGCACAAAGCTGACAACTAGGTGTCTATGTTCAATATTATATAGCTGCCATTTTACCGATCGGAAAATGAATAGAAATTCACTTAATTTATTTTTATTATTATAATACAATATACATATGTTAAAATCATAGTTGGTTGGTTGGGTCAAATTGCAAGGGCATATACACTTCAGTTTCTCGAAGTTAGGAACCAAGTTTTTATTATACCCTCCAGCGTATTACATTTTGGCCAGAAATTTGCAACGCAGTGAAGAAAGCATCTCCAACCCCATACAGCATATATATTCCTAATCAGCATCACCAGCCAAGTCGATCTAGCCATGTCCGTGAGTCCGTCTGTCCGTTTCTACGCAAACTAGTCTCAGTTTTTTGAGCTATCCGAATAAAACTTTTCAGATAGTCTTCTTTCAATTGCAGCTAGGGTATGTGTCGGAACGGCCGGTATCGGACCACTATATCTTATAGCTGCCATGGGAAAGATATGGCTAAAATGTCATATTCTCGCTATTTTTGAAGATAGCTGCCGAAGGAACGATCGGCCCGAAATAGTTGATTTCGTTGTTTTTAAAGATATCGGACTAAAACCTAGTAAATGGCGTTTTAATTTAAATGTAGCCATACTTTTAAGATTTCATCCAAGTCGTACCACTATATCTTATAGCTGACCTAGGAATGATCTGGCCAAATTAGTCGATTTTCGTTGTTTTTTAAGATATCGGAATAATACTTAGTAAATGGTGTTATAATTTAAATATAGCCATACATTTAAAATTTCATCCAAGTCGGACTATATCTATATCTTATAGCTAAGAATATAAACGATCGGTCCAAATTAGCCGCTTTTCGTTGTTTTTAACGATTTCGGTATATATGATTCCTTATATTTATTTTATTTATTATATGCAAGCTTATAAAAACTTCGGCTTGCCGAAGTTAGCTTTCTTTCTTGTTTTAAATGACATTTCCAGGATGGCGAACTACACATTCGAACGGCATTAAATGCATTTTAGCATAAGACGAAAATTTCAACTTTCTGAGAGGTTTTTTTGCACGATCAATGCATTTTACCAGTACTATCTGTATCCTAAAAGGAAAGCTTTTGGGACTGGTCCTTTTGAAATTATTTGTAGAAAAAATCCATCGCAAACGACCCAAAAAGTAGAAGTCTTGATTGAATTCAGCTTTAAAAATGCAAAAGTCTGTGAAATGTGGCGAGTAAATAAAAAGAAACAAGTGAGAAAGCCACAGTCGAGTGTCCGACTGTGAGATACCCGGTACCCAAAGTATTGCCCGTGAAATTAAATAGCACACGGACATGGAAAAAACAAAAAGTTGACAAATAAAGTCAAATGTTACTAAAAACATATTGAGCAACGTTCAAAAAAGACTAATTCTGCAGCTGTACACAGCTGCATTACGAATTAATACTGCGCTCGAAAGCACGCAACACTTTTTTCGCTATTGCCACCCAAAAGCTAAGTCCTCAGACACCCGAAATTATTCCAAAGCAGTGCGATAGAGCGAGAGAGCATGAAAGCATTAATTGTTTAATAACTTCCATGTTTATCATCCGATTTTACTCAAATTTGCAGAGCACTTCCGCAATCGCCTACTTATTAAGTCTACCTATTTACGTTAAGTTGAAAATCACGCCTATAGCTAATATACCGTTTTTTATTATTTTCGGGGGCGGAAGTGGGCGTGGCCAAATTTTAAAACAAACTTGATCTGCGTGCAACAGATTCCAATGTTGTCACCAAATTTGGTAACTCTAGCTCTTATAGTCTCTGAGATCTGTTGTCTCACACGGACGGACAGACGGACAGACGGACAGACGGACATGGCTAAATCGACTCGGCTGGTGATGCTGATCAAGAATATATATACTTTATGGGGTCGGAGAAGCCTCCTTCTTCCTGTTACATACATTCTCGATTGGCACTTACTTATAATACCCTTGTACCCTATGGGTACCGGGTATAAAAACTCTTAAAATACAATTAAATAATGTAGTTTTTCATTAAGAGAACGATTTTTTGTATTATAAATATATTTATATATTTTACAAGCCCTATTTCTGACCTCTAACGGTACATCGCGAACAAGATTTCTATATGTTCTTCCCTCACATCTTCCTATGAATAACTTCATATTTCCTTTAAAAAAAACTTATTTTCTTTTTAATAGATTTCATTGAGGAGATTTGGTAGAAAAACTGCAAAAATAAACTTTGAGATAAGCTACGTAACCATTGTATTATGAAAATTTTGTTTAAGATTTGAAGTTTTTTTTATAAATTTATACAAAACATTTTCGTTTTTGGTCCTGGTTGACCATTTGGGGGAAATGCCCATATGAATATTACACATTTCCCATGATGTCAACTGGAAAAGGAAACGCCTGTCGTCTGGAGGCTATTCAAATTTTCCTTGACCAACTGCGGTTATGTTAAAAAGGTCTCGTTGGCGAGTGTTTTAAATTTGTATACTCTTGAAAAGGGTATTACGACACCTAAACGTATATACATACATATATTCTTGATCAGCATCACCAGCCGAGTCGATCTATCTATGTATGTCCGTCTGTCTGTCGGTTTCTACGCAAACTAGTCTCTCACTTTTTGAGCTATCGGCCTGAAATTTTTAGCAGTCATATCTTTTTCAAAAAGTATATACATATGTATGTATGTCGGGACAGCCGAAATCGGACCTCTATGAATGAATGATCGGAAAAAGAATGGAACAAAATTATATCCTCTCTGTTTTTCAATGTATTTCTATAAATTTCAAGATATACCTGTTTTCACGGTTTTAGAAATACTGTTTTAATTTCATTAAGATCGGAAAACTATATCATATGGCTGCCATAGAAGCGATCAGTTGATTTATATGAAAATGTAAAATTCTACATGTAAAATGTAAATTGTGTAGGTAGTTATAAAAACTTACAAACTTCGATATTTTTTCAATTTAACCAAAATGGATCGATTTTCAATGATCCAATTGCAGACTGCAAAGGTATAAAAACTTTGGCTTACCGAAGCTTATCTTTCTTTCTTGTTTGTTATACCCTTGCAGAGGGTATTATAATTCTGCCATGATATTTGCAACGCAGTGAAGGAGGCCTCTCCGATCCCATAAAGTATATATATTCTTGATCAGCATCACCAGCCGTGTCGATCTGTCCGTCCGTTTTTGAGCTATCGGGCTAAAATTTTAAGCATAGTCTTTTTTCTTTACCACGCAGTATATATGTCGGAACGGCCTAAATCGGGACCCTATATCCCATAGCTGCCATAGGAATAATGGCGTAAGTAATGAAAAAAAAAATTTTAACTTTTTTGTTGTTGTTGTTTAAACGTATATCAATCAATTTCAAGATATAGCAGCTTTTCACGGTTCTAGAATAACGGCTTTAATTTCATTAAGATCGGAAAACTATATCATATAGCTGCCATAGAAACGATCGGTCGATTGAAATGAAAATGTAAAATTCTACATGTAAAATTTAAAATTCTACATGTAAGATGTAAAATGTTTACAAACTAAGATATTTTTTCAACTGGTACCAAAATGAATCGATTTTTAAATGTTCCAATTGCAGACTGCAAGGGTATACAAATTCGGTTTACCGAAGACAGTTGTTTTTCTTGTTTTTTTATTAATTAGGGGCATTCCCCTGCCTTCGATATTATTTTGTTGTTGTTAGCTTCTTCTAATCAGGCATCTTTTGAGTTTACGAGCTATAAAACGTGTAAGCAAATTAAACGTTGTTGTAGATAAAGCAATTATCGTATACCATACAAAAACAAAACATAAATCGGCTTGTCTTGAGCTTGCTTAGACTTTTGTTGGGCTTTTGCTTTCTTTTGTTTTTTGGCTTTGGCAGGTAACTCTATTCTTTGTTGTGAGCTATGCAACTGCAAATAAGCATACAATTTGAGAGTGGTGAACGAAGTAAATGTTAATTTTGGTGGCAAAAAGAACTTGGAAGCAACTTGGGCGCGCGTGTTTTGCCAATTAGGCAATGCCAGCGCCTAATATTGAATTTGAATTTTAAGTGGATTGTTTAGTATCCAAACATGCACTCACACTCGTACTGCCGAACATTTGGGCATAATAACTAAAGCTTTATGTTAACTAATTTCCCTAAGGCGAAATCACGGAGGGGCTGGCTTTCGCCCTGCCGCAACACCCTTTTCCTATTTGCACTGATTTGGATTTCTCATTTGCAGCCAAACACACACACACGGAACCACACACACGCATACAGAAAGGAAATGCAAAATAAGAAGGCTATTCTGTTCGTGGAAAGCACACTGCTAAAATCCTTGGAAAAAAGTCCAAGTCCATCTAAATTCAAGATTATATGCCTTTGATTTAAAAAAATTCGACTCTGTTAACTATAGGCCAGACAATTACAAAATTGAATTTAGTTTAGTTCACTTTGTTGGTATTAAGAAATTATGTACTTAAAAGGAAACTTAAGTATTGGTAACCATGTTGAAGGCGGAGGCAACTGAATAATGAAAACTGAAGCAAAAGCTTAGATCTCTTCCGAAACAATATGTAAGTTACAAATTTAATTTCTGGCAAGAAACTATTTTTATTGAATAACACTAGTTTACAAATTTATATATTTTTTTTATATAAACGTTCAGACCCACTTTTTCCGACTAATTTTGAGCCGCTAAACACGCCGAACTCACTAAAACAAAATCACAAAGCAGGATTTTACCCTTGGAAAACAATATTGTTGCAATATGATCTTTTCATTGAATTCGCCATAACTTCAAGATTTTTTATTGGATTTGCTTAAATTTAACCTGAACTCTTTAAGGACATAGGCATCCTTATATCCGTTTACTCAAACTAATCTAAAACTTTTTTTATATTTTTAAAAAGTAAATGAAAACTAGCTATAAACAATATTGCCAAAAATATTGCATGTTTTTTATTTTCAGCGCTTATATCTTCATTAATAAAGCTCTGACCACAAAGAACCGTATGTTTTCAAAAAGGTGTATATATTGCCTATTGGATAGTACTAATTTCAAATAAGTTCGAGAAACAGTTTTCGATATTTTTTGCGTAATATATAAAATCTGTGTTTTCGCGAAAATCTTCAAAACGGTTCTTTGAAAATTTTTTTAGTGAGTTTAGCGTGTTCAGCGGCTCAAAATTAGTCTGAAAAAGTGTGTTTCAACGAGTATATTTTTTTGCTGTAAACTAGTGTAATCAAATCAATTTAAATTAAGTGGTTTTCTAATATGAATATAATGAAATTTATTTGACATTAACTAAGATGTAAAAAAACTTGGAATAGCTTTAAAATTAATTTTATTTTACTATATTACAGAATTGGCAATAATTAGTATCTGACTGCCAGTCAACTTTCCAAATATATTTAGCTTAAGAGATTTCTTTGTTTTTTTTTTGCACAGTGCAGAGTGGCATGCAAACTCACACCCTCTCACATATGTATATTTTGGTGCTATTTTCCTGTTCTTCTAGTTTTTGTTTGCTCAACTAACCAATGTTGTCCACTTCATTATCGATGTATAATTAAACAATTTTTGTATGTCTATCTCGCTATTCTTTATGTTTGGCTAGTCTAATATAATTTTACTAATATAATTTCGCTCTCAATTATTACTATAAATTGTGTTTTATTATGTGTTGCATACTATTTCGCTCTTCGTTTTAGAATAAATCTGGTTTTGTTTTTAGGCTGAGTTTCTGTTCATTTACGTTTCCAAAAAAAAAAATTGTTTTATCTTAGCTTGTTTCGCTTGTTCCAACAGTAGCTTACAAATTATTTATAGTTAGTTAGTTATGTATACAACAAATACAGTATTACCTTTACTCTGTTAAGATTATAGTTACTTGGATTTTCTCCCACGATATGGGTAATCCGTTCTTTTTTTTCTCTTTTTAACAAGTTTTTTAGTTGCTGTAATAGAGGTTTCGTTTAAAAGGAAAACAAATGCGAATTTCATTCATTACTCGAGTTTTGTCTTTCGTTTCGCTCCTGTCACTTTCTCAGTTGGTAATGGATAATGGCCATCGATACCTGTTTCGGTATCGACCCATCCAAGGATATGCTTACAACACGGGCCTGGCCGCATTGGGCTTGGCCGTCGTCGAGGCAATTTCTGACAGCTTCACATCGATGGGCACCCGGGTATCGTAGAGCGTCGGAGCCTGCAAGATGATTCCAGCGGTACCCACGACCACGGCTATTGTGAAAATCCACAGAAACAGACGATCCAGCACCATGGCTACGTACTTCCAGTCCTCTTTCACCTTATAAGAGAAAGCAAGTTAGAAAACGATTTATTCGAGTATTATGATGATCAAATGTTGTAAAATTAATTAATAAGGATTTTTTGTTTTTTTTAAGGTGTTTGTTTAATTGGCACAATTGGAAACAATGGTATTCTCTTTCTTTATATATCGCATGCAGGCAATTTGTACACCCTTGCAGAGGGTATTATAATTTTGCCATGATATTTGCAACGCAGTAAGGGAGGCATTTCCGACCCCATAAAGTATGTAAATATATTCTTGATCAGCAATAATAATAAATAAAATAAATAAATAACTTCAAAGCTCCTCAGCGAACTGAGATTTTTTGGTCGCGCACACCGACAGCCTAAACTAAAGCTGAAGCTGATTACAAATAGAATTAAATAACAGCGAAAATCGACTAATTTGGCCCGATCGTTTCTATAGCAGCTATAAGATATTGTTGTTCGATTTGGATACAATTTTAAATGTATGGCTATAGTTGAATTAAAAGACCATTTACTAAGTTTTAATCCGATATCATAAAAAACAACGAAAATCGGCTCATTTGGCCGGATCGTTTCTTTGGCAGCTGTATGATACAGTGAACCGATCTGGCCCGTTCCGACTTATGTATGTATATACTACCTGCAATAGAAATTAGACTATCTGCCAAGTTTAATTTAGATAGATCTAAAACTAAGAGACTTCACCGATCATACTGGTTTGATCGATCAAAGAGAGCTGAACTCAACTTACAGCTGATCAGCCCAGCAGAGCTTTCAGTGTGCGCACTTTCAAGCAAATAGAGCGTTTGTTTTTTTGAGCTGAAAGCTTTCAGCAATAAGTTCCGCTTTCAGCGGCTAGTGTGCGCTTGGCCTAAGTGGAGGAGGTCCTGCCCCGGAGGAGAAGAAAAGGTTTGGGTAGTCGCTCCCGCCACCGGTTACGTTAGAACGTGACGAAGACGCGAACTCAGAGAAGTAAGCGGATCCCTGCGTACCGCCTTCGACGCCACTGCCCTTTTTCGCCCTTCACCCTTCTGTCCACAGGGCTCAGCTGTCTGATGCTGACGGCTTGCAAGCTAATAAAGGCTATTGCCAAGCCCAAGAAGAGTTTTACAAAGACGACAAGCTGCAGAGGAAGGGGTCGTCTAGGAAGAGAGGACGCTCTTAACGAAGGAGGCGTTGGCCGCTAGTTCAACATGTACGCCAGCTAGAAAACGTCCAGAAGAGCAATAGCCAGTTCAATCCACAGAACGCTAATCGAAATGTATTCAATGCTAATTAGTTTACAAAACATGGAGAAAATCATGAATTTGTTCAATATTTGTTCTGCCAGCGAGCAACCAATATCATTTGTTAACAAGAAAGAAAGCTAGCTTCGGTAAACCGAAATTTGTATACCCTTGCAGTCTGCAATTGGATCATTGAAAATCGATCTATTTTGGTAATGTTGAAAAAAAACCAAATTATGTAAATTTTACATTTTACATGTAGGATTTTACATTTTTATATAAATCGATCGATCCCTTCTATGGCAGCTATATGATATAGTTGCCCGATCTTAATGAAATGAAAACCGTAATTTTAGAACTATACAAAACGACTCGATATTTATAGAAATTCGTTGAAAAACAGAAAAGTTTTATATATACATATTTTTTACATTAATTTTGCCATCATTCCTATGGCAGCTATAGGATATAGCGGTGCGTGCTAAAGATATAAGACCACATCTCTCTTGCTCATTTTTGCTCACTTGTTCAGATTTGCTCTTTTGCTCATTATTGCTCAGTTGTTCAATTTTTTTCAGCTAGTCTTTTTGGTTCATTTTGTTCAGTAACTCTTTTTTGTTTGGTATTTTTTTGCTCATTGTTAACTCAGTTTGCGCCAAAAATGAGCAACCACATGCTCGTACTTTATTTTAAATTCGAATTGCCGGTCATAGAGGTGGTGATGTTTTTTTGCAGAAACATCTATGTTTTAATTTTAATCAAAAATAACAAAAAGCAATAATTAAATAATTAAGAATTTTGTCTTAGAATTTAATTTTTCTAAGATATACTTCTTATCAACGATGGCATTTGTCAGGAACGAATGTGTGTATATATGTGTGCTTTTGACGTGATAACGTCTAATAAATCGAAAGAGCAGGCTGCACGCTCGAAAAAGCATGGCTCATTTGTCGTTACTTCTGCCGCGACACAGGCAGAGCCAACGTGACGTGAGCAGCAGCAGCAGAGATGAGAGAGAATGAGAGAGAGTGGTTAAAATTTAATGCTTTGCCCTGCTCTGGCAACCGCAAGGGCAAAGCGGTGTTTCTCCGTCTCCCGCTTTGTCTATTTATAGCTCGGCCACTGTCGCACGCGTATGTGTGTATTTCAGTCTTTGACGCCGCCCTCTTGTTTGCATGCGTGGTGCAGAGGCTAGAGTGTTCGAGTCTTAATCTAACGATCGCGGGCTCGAGTACCAGTCGCAGCAATTGTGTTTTCGATAAAATGTAAGTTGGCTTTTATAGACTTTCTATAATATTTATATCCATTTAACTTAACAACATATCAACAAACAGACGGCACTGCCTGATCTCCAGAAACTGACCATTTACAGCCGGCACTGCCTGATCCTCTCCAGAAACTGACCATTTGCATCCGGCACTAAAGGATCCGCTCGAGAAGCTGGCCATTTGCAGCCGGCGCTGCCTGATCCTCTCCAGAAACTGGCCATTTGCAGCCGGCACTGCCTGATCCTCTCCAGAAACTGACCATTTACAGCCGGCACTGAAGGATCCTCTCGAGAAGCTGGCCATTTGCAGCCGGCACTGCCTGATCCTCTCCAGAAACTGGCCATTTGCAGCCGGCACTGCCTGATCCTCTCCAGAAACTGGCCATTTACAGCCGGCA
>VNJW01002505.1:0-15938 GCA_008042615.1 Drosophila auraria | reverse complement strand
CCGTAAGCCGCTCGTGGAGCCCGGAACGCTTCATCAGCTCCATGTCGAAGGGGGCAAGGGGAGTGCTGAAAGGGGGCTCCAGTGGGACGGCGGGCGGACCCCCACGCTCCAGAAGCTGGAAGCTTTCATCGTTCGTGGAAAGCGGAGGGGACTCCTCCAAGGCACCCACTTTGGCGCTGCCTAAATTTAGCATTTTGCTAACTTGAGACTAATAAATTTAGCTAAAATCTGTCCCGCTCTCCCTCGTTGGCCTCCTCCTTCTCTTGGGCTTTCACCAGGCATCGAACAGATGTGTGCGCGTCGTAGTGTTAGTTGCCAAAATTTACTAAGAGGTCAGCAACGAGAAACTTTCCACTTTTTAGTTGCATTATTTAAAACTATAATCTAATATCACAATTAATTATTGCACTCTTCTTTCGTTTGGTAGTTGCGAACAACTTTCCGTCGAGTCGATTTAACGGCCAAAGAGTAACTAATATTATTCTACTTTTCTCTTTGATAGAGCTGCAAGTAACAGCGATATATCGATTTAAATTTTTTTAATATCG
Organism: Drosophila auraria; assembly: GCA_008042615.1. Classification (NCBI taxonomy): domain Eukaryota; kingdom Metazoa; phylum Arthropoda; class Insecta; order Diptera; family Drosophilidae; genus Drosophila; species Drosophila auraria. The sequence continues at coordinate 15,390 of VNJW01002505.1, read as the reverse complement.
ATGTTTAAAGCTTTAAGAAAGTAGAAAAACTCGAGAAAGCTCCCATGAAAAAGGTTGTTAGCTTTGATAACGCACTCGATTTCGATGAAATTCTGAAATAAATAAATTTATTCTTATATTAAGTTTTCAAAAGTTATTTTAAATAAAATAATAATCACACTATGAATTTGCTATTATTTTCCAGGAAACTTTAAAAGCTGTAAACAACTTTTCTTATAACAAATAAATTCGGATTATAATCCAAAATATATCGAACTTGTAAATTTACTAATTGACTAATAGCGATTTCTTTTAAATGCTCTAATAACAAAACGGATGAAATATTCATTTAACTTTCCTTTATAAATGCTAACTGACTTGAGTTTAATCTTGATTAAAATATGTATGCATGTACATACATAAATATAAAGGGTATTAGATTAATGGGTTGATTTGAAAAAAATATTAAATTATTCGGTAAGTTGCACCTGCGTGAGTATTATAATATGTTAACTACTTAAACCTAAGCATCAGATACTTTTTTTTTTCAAACAGAACTTGTTTTCAGCCAACGGTCACAACGACTTAATTACATAAAATCCGTGGGCTACCTATCAAGAAGCAGGTGACGACAGATACAGAATCGGCCAAGCTCGGATAAGAAAATCTTATAACAATTAAAACACATGACTTCTCAGATAAAACAACAAACGTGTATTGGGCATAACACAAAACAGAAATAATACAATCCCAAGATGGGATAAATGGGAGACAAACTGCTATTCTTGCTAGATTTACATGGAACAACAACGCTTTTTCACTTTAATGTATGGAATAATAATACAGCAGTGTTTTTATAAAGTTACCACTATTATTACGGGGCTAAATTATGCATGGACATCGAATTTGGACGACACTCGCGACGCCTGGATCTCTACTTGTGATTGTAGTTCTTGTGGACCTCGGGAGAGATGTTGTAGACATACTGCAGGATCTCCTGGATCACGGGCTCCTTGCGGGTCTGGATGGCCCGCTCCATGTCCGCCAGCTTCACGCGGGTGTCCGCATCGATCTTGGCTGCCACCCCCTCGCGGCTGCCCATGTGCTGTAGGGGGGTCACACAAAAAAGTTAGCTCACGGGTTGCATACATAGGCGCTGTCGAGTGGACTCACCTTGGCCTCGAACTCCTTGAAGGCGCGCTCGCGCTCCTGACGGAACTTCTCGATCTCCTCGGTGGCCTCATCCTTGGCCTGCTTCAATCTCCTTGCCTTGCCTGCGGGAGCGCCCCAAGTAAAACGAAAAAATTAGTACAACTCTGGAGCCCCCTCAATATTTACTCTTTTCCACCACATCATGTGACCAGCACACCAGAGTGATTAGGGGGGAGGGTGCAAAAACAGTTGGTTTTCGCTTTGCCCATTCCAATTGGAGTTTAAATAGTTTTAAGTTACTTACGTTTACGGGCCTCAGCGACCTTCTCGGCGGCCTTCTTCTCGGCAGCGAGCAATTGCTGGATTCCCTGCGTTTGGCTGGCCATAATTGTCTAACAACTTCCCGTGGTGTGCTGTGCAAGTCGAAAAAAGCAAGTGACGACGTCGAATTAACTCAGGCCAACTGTGAAAATTGTCATATGACGAGGTACACACACGCAAACTCACCACGGAGCTCTGTGTGTGTGTGTGTATGCCGAAAATATATCGAGATATCGATATAGTATAATCGAGTACTATCGTAAAAACGAATAGTATCGATAGTTACGATAATTACAAATTTTTCTTACGATGTAAATCTTCACGTTTTTGTTCACTTACTAAGAAAATATGAACAAATTTTGAATTAAACGTGTCAACTGTGTGGTGTTGAATAAGTTAAGAAGTAGTAACTGTTATTGATGTCAGATCTTATTTTTGATCTTCCTTTGATTTTATCCTGCTTTTCTTGGAGCTAACGTCCTGCTGAAAGACCCATACATACATACATATATTAATTCTTATTTAGCAAAGGTTAGCATTATTATTTCCAAAATATTCTCTTGCACTAACTGATCCTTCCATTCCGTAGAAAATGCAAGCCTACTTTGATCTTCATGCTTAATGGCTGTTTTTGTACAAGGAGGTTGGCATTTTGTGCTTTTTAGACATCGGACATGCTTATGATTTTGATCCCTTTCTACCGAAGAACGCACCTTGCGCTTATCTGACCACAAAAATTTTGGTACATCGAATTTTTATGTCCCTAGCTAACGTCCTGTATTCTTTTTTTAACATTTAAATCAATCGGTTCCAAAAAAAAACCTATGCTTTCCCCTATAAATGCTTCCCACCTAAGATTCCTCCTAGGACATTAAAAAGCTCCTAAATCTAGTGGGAAAACCCCTGATCTAAGAAAACCGAATGAACACTTCATCGGCACATTGCCACCCTAGAGCAGTGAGACCAGCTTACGATAGTTGTCAGACCTAAAAATATTGTATGTTTAATTTTGTCTACATTGAATAAAAATGTTTATATTGAAAGAAATTTTGGTTTCCGTATTATACTTAAATTTAAAACATGACTGCATCATTACTTCTCCTTGAAAATTCATAGAACAGGTTAAAAAAAAAAATGGGTCGGATGTAGACTTTAGTCCGCCACTGTATGTCAGAACGGAGCCTTTGTGGTGTATTTTAACGTGCTGGAAGCGGGCACATTATTCTGCGGTTAACAAAAACCAAAGTAAACAATTGTGTTTTAAATAAAAATAAATGAAGATCCTGTCCTTAAACGCTTAAAAAACCCCACTGCAGGATACAGCCCTATAACATGGATGTGTAAGCGAGAATACTCGATATCCTTTCGAAATAATGTGGTTTGAATATTGCAATTTCAGGAAAATCTGTCGAGTTTGTCGGGAAACGTCGGAGCCCATGGCCAATATTTTTGAGAGCATCCCAGATAAAAGAATTTCGATTGCGGATATGATTTCCCAGTGTACTGGCTTTCTCGTTTCTAGAGGCGATTTTTTCCCCAAAACCATATGTTTCCCCTGTAAGCAGGATGCGACAAATGCATATGAGATAAAACAACTATACGAGAATAGCCACCGGCTGTTCTGCCAGATTGAAAAGGATTCCAAGGAAGGGCAGAACCTACTAAAGCAAGAAATCTGCGAGATATCTGACTACGACGAAACGGGAACTAGACAGGCTCATAATGAAGAAGAATTCGGACAAGATTCGTTCGGACAAGATGAGTTCCATGCTCAAGTGAAGAACGAGCCAATTGAAGAAGACATATTTGAAGAAGATCTGCATGTTTCTGACTGTGACGTCGATCAGTTCGACTTCGAAGTAAAAAATGAGGAATGCAACAATTATGCTCAAAGAGATGATCAGCGATATGAGGATACTTTTGATCACGAGGATAAGACGGAATATCCCATTGGAGATATTCAACATCCACACAAGTGTTCCTATTGCCAGAAGTCTTTTTCGAATAAGTCAAATCTTCACAAACACATCCAAATACACACAGGAGAACGGCCTTACAAGTGTTCCCACTGCCAGAAGTCTTTTTCGAATAAGACAAATCTTCAGAGACACATTTTCACCCACACAGGAGAACGGCCTTACAAGTGTTCCTATTGCCAAAAGTCTTATTCGGATAAGCCAAACCTTCTGATACACATCCGATCCCACACAGGAGAACGGCCTTACAAGTGTTCCCATTGCCCGAAGTCTTTTTCACAAAAAGCCAAGCTTCAGGGCCACATCCTCACCCACACAGGAGAACGGCCTTACATGTGTTCCCATTGCCAAAAGTCTTTTTCGGATAAGACAAATCTTCAGAAACACATCCGCATCCACACAGGAGAACGGCCTTACGAGTGTTCCCATTGCCAGAAGTCTTTCTCACTAAAACAAAGTCTTAAGCAACACATCCGAACCCACACAGGAGAGCGACCTTAGAAGTTTTCCCATTGCCAAAAGTCTCCCAGCAGTACCTGTCATCTACGTTTCATCAACGTTTCATAAAAAAAACTACGTTTTTGTTGATGAATCATCGATGACATTCCATACAAACTGTTGATGAAATTTACATGGGCATGTCCTAGGCTGTCATCAGTGACAAATTCATCAATGATTTATCGATGATTCATCATCCTTTCATCGACGATTCATCAACATTTCATCAACAAAATTTTTGAAGAGAGAAATTGAGCGAGAGAGTCGGTTTTGACACGATTGAACGAGAGCGTCGGTTCGGCCGAAGTCGAAGTCGGCGCTTTGATGAAACGTTGATGACAACGGCCTATTGATGACAACTGGTACTGCTGGGCTTTTACGCAAATGTCAAACCTTAAGCGACACCTCTCACTACACACAGAAGAACGATCATAGATGTTCTTAAAATAACAAGGTTACTCATATTGATTATATATTTGAATCCCAGTTTCAAAAATTCATTTCTTATACTCTTGCAGGGTATTATAATTTTGTACAGAAGTTTTCAACGCAGTGAAGGAAGCATCTCCGACCCCATAAAGTATATACATATGTATAGTCTTGATCAGCATCACCAACCGAGTCGACCTAGCCATGTCCGTCTGTGCGTCTCTCGGTCTGTCTGTCTGTTTGTTGCTACGCAGATAGTCTTCTTTCTATTGTACCTAGTATACATTTATGTATGTCGGAACGGCCGGAATCAGACCACTAGGAAAGATAGGGCCAAATGTCATATTTTCGCTTATTTTGAAGATATTGGTCTCAAATAAAAGATATGATCCTTTAATTAAATTACAGTTATACATTTTAAATTTCATGCAAATCGGACCGCTATATCATATAGTTGCCAATGGAACGATCGGTATTCGTTGTTTTTAAAGATATCGGACTAAAACTTAGTAAATGGCGTTTTAATTTAAATATAGCCATATATTTAAAATTTTATCCAAGTCGGACTACTATATTTTATAGCTGATATATGATTCCTTATTTTTATTTTATTTATTGCAGATGCAAGGGTATACTAACTTCGGCTTACCGAAGTTAATTTCTTTCTTGCTTATGGTATTTTGGTGGTGTATTGTGAAATATGAAGTAGTATATTTTAGTATATTTTTTTAGGAATAATTGGTTCTTTTCGATTTGTCAGGCGCGGGCACGCTGTTCCAGCTCTAGACTCAAGTGGAGAAGTCAAACTACCGTTATTCGCACTATCGGTAGTTTCAAGTTTTTTTTCGCAAACTATCGATACTATCGCGATAGTACCGACCTATATAATTTTGTAAAAAAAAAGGGTGTTCATCTAATAAAATACTCAAAAAAGTTGAGGGTATTCCTTATTAATTTTATAAAAATTTTAAGATTTAAGATTTAATATAGTGATAATTAAAAAAGTAATAAAACTAGTCAGACAGATTATTCAGTTTTGGGATTTTGTCATTTATTTCTAGTCAGACTTGGTTTGGTTTAAACTTGGTTATTTAATACCTCCAATAAATTCCAATTGCTTATACCACGTTGCTTTGAGATCACAAGAAAAGTAGTGACGAGGAAAAAATTTGGGGAAGATACTATCGCGATTTGTTTTTCAACTACCGATAGTGCAAGCTGAATCCAAACCATCGATACTATCGATAGTGCCACCGGTAGTTTGACACCTCTAGACTCAAGGCGACGCACATTAGACAAACAAAATTCCGCAATTTTCTAGTAAAATATATAAAAGAAGACTAAATTTAGCCGTGCAAAGTGTCAAGAGGCCCCACTGAAGATGTCATTTTCGTTTTCGCCGTCCACGAATACTGGAATTGCGGGCGCCGCACCAGCACAGGGCGCCTTTGGTTTTGGCGCGCGACCGGCGACAACGACGGCTCCTCCACCCGCTTTTGGAACAGCCACCGCCACCACGGCCTTTGGCACAGTACCGGCAGCCACTCCGGCTTTTGGAGGAGCACCAGCTGCCACTAGCGCCTTTGGAGCAGCACCGGCAGCCACTCCGGCTTTTGGAGGCGCACCAGCGGCCAGTTCTGCCTTTGGAGCTGCACCGACTGCAACTCCTGCTTTTGGAGGAGCAGCGGGGGCCACTAGCGCTTTTGGTGCAGCTCCCGCTGCTACTCCGGGCTTTGGGGCACCGACAACGCAAATGCCCACCTTTGGATCAGCTGCACCCGCTGTGGGCGCCGTGGGCACCGTGGCACCCACGTTCTCCTTCGCAACGCCGGCGACTAGCGCGCCGACCACTGCTCCACCAGCTTTTGGATTCGGGGCAACAGCCACAACCGCTGCAGCTGCAACGCCAGCGATTGGCTCCTTCGCCTTTGCCAAGCCTCAAGCCACAACGGCGGCCAGTCTGAACTTCAACACCACCACGACGACGGCTACAGCGCAGCCCTTTAATACGGGATTAAAATTGGGTGGGAGCACCGCAACGACGGCGATTGGAGGCGGCGGGATCTTTGGAAAGCCGGCAGGGCAACCGGCGGCCGCTGCTCCCTCGACATTTGTGGGCCTGGGTGGGATCGATGTGAGCGCCACGCAGCCCAAATTGGGGGATAATAAGCAGGATGGCATCAAGGTGAGTCAGAGTAAAACACCTTCATTAAAGAATAACCCCAGCATTCGTACCAGATCAAGGAGACCCAAGTGCCCGACGAGATTGTTAAGACAGTGGATGCCCTGAAAGTATACATCAAGCAGCAGAAGACAACCTCCTCGGATATTAGCCGCACTTCCACATCCAAGTTCACCAACGTAAGTCACGAAATCAACAACTTGAGGTGGGCGCTGCGGAATATGTCCAATTCGGTGGAGAGCAACAATCAGCAGATCCGGCTGCTGCGCCAAGAAACATCCAAGGCCATTCAGTCCCTGGAGATGGCTCAGCGTACGCAGGACACGCCTGCTGGCCTGCAATTTGAGCACAGCGCTCCGTTCCAGTACTTCCAGTGCCTGGTGGCAAAGTACGAGCAGGATTTGATCGCGTTTCGGCAGCAGATTGCTCTCACAGAGAGCCTCATGCACGCACTCTCCAACCCGCAGAGCATTTCCCCGGAGGATATGATGCGCTGCTTCCGACAGCTGAACGAAAGCTTCATGTCGCTGGCCGGGCGACTGCACGAGGTGCACCAGCGGGTGGAGGAGCAGAAGGAACACTACCTTAACCTGCGCCGCTACAGATTGAGGGACGCCACTAACGTCTTTGAGCGGATCGACAATCCTCCGCTGCCGTTGGTGGAGCCCCAGAGAATTAGCAGCGGTCCGACGCCATTCTCCAATATTACGGCCATCAGCAGCTTGAACAAATCGTACACTTCGGCGGCGGCGGCCAATTCCGCCAGCAATGCCGCAGCCAAGTGAGGTGGAATTGTTTTCATGTTTCAATAAATCGTTATGTACAAGAGAGTCGGCTCCCGATTGGATTTTTACGTATAGCATAGAATATATATTTCAGCTGCAACAATATTCACTTCTTTACCACCTGTATGACGTCCTCGTCGGCCATTACATGGGCGATTCCGACGCGCTGTGGCGAGTACTTTGTGGAAGTGCCCCACACCAGGGCATACTTAAACTGGGCAGCCAGTGTGCGGTGGATGGCGTGGCACACGTGCTCCACACTGACACCCTGAGGGAAGAGTAGAAAGTAAGTACGAGTCCAGAACGGTTCAATGCAGTGAAACTTACCTTCCTAAGAATCAGACCATCGTCAAAGTCTGGCGGTGCTCCAGGCTTCTTTGTGTAGACCCTAATCAGCTGCAAGGCCTCCCAGAGCGCCTCCAGCATGTAGTCCAGATTGAGCTTCATGTTGCAGCTGACGACGATGGAGTTGGGCTGACGCGCCAGGCGGTCCACCTCCTCAATGGAGATCTGATCGATCTTGTTGTACACGTACAGACAGGGCAGATATACACGGTTCGCGGTGACCACATCGATAAACTCGTCCTCGGTACAGTCCTCGCGGAAGAGCACCTCGGCGTTGAAGATTTTGAAGGAGTGCAGGATGGTCTGGACCATTTTCTCGTTGCAGCGCGACAACGAACAGGTGGCGTTGAAGCTCAGACCGCCGCCCTTCTTCTGCTTGAAGTAGATGTTGGGCTTGCGCTTGTTTAGCCGGATGCCCACGGACTCCAGCTCGCGCTCCAGCAGCTCCCGATGGACATTTGGCTTGGTGGCGTCCAGCATCATGAGCACCAAATCGGCAGTACGCGCCACGGCGATGACCTGGCGACCACGCCCCTTGCCCTGGGCGGCGCCCTCAATGATACCCGGCAAGTCCAGCAGCTGTATGTTGGCGCCCTGGTACTCGATCACTCCCGGAATGCAGGTCAAGGTGGTAAACTCATAGTTTGCTGTGGATTTTTGTGGAAAATAAGCTTTAAAATATGGCGGGGGCGGGGCTCTCCTTCTGCAGCTTACCCGCCTCCGATTCCGTCTTTGTCAGGGTGGACAACATTGTGGACTTGCCCACCGAGGGGAAACCGATCAGCGCCACCCGCGCGTCGCCGCTCTTCAGCACATCGAATCCCTCCCCCTTCTCGCCCTTCTTCGACGGTTCAAGCAACTGGGACCGGTACTTGGCCAACTTCGCCTTCAGCAGGCCCAAATGGTATTCGGTGGCTGTGAAAAAGGAGAAAACACACTTGATTTAGGGACGCAGAGCCAATTCTAACCTAAATTCCGATGGCCAGCGCGGCGAATTCTCATCCTCCTTTTTCGCTTAAGTACAGAAGTCTCGCTAACCTTTGTTCTTCTGGGTCCGGGCAATTTCGCGCTCGATCTCGGCTATCTTTTCCAGGATTCCCATGGTGCTGGTTTTATTTGTTTAAAGGCCGGGCATGTGAAAATAAAAAAACACTAGATTCGGTTTTATTATTGAGCAGCGGTCCCAGGGATGCAGAGTTGTGTGCGTCGCCTTTGTGAGTTTGCAGCCCTGAACAGCTGACTGGAACTTTAAGAAGTGCTGCCAACTAAAGTTAAGCTAGCTTTTGAATACAGCTAAAAATAGCTAACATACACCTTATTAAAAGGTAAAATTTTGAAATGAAATGGCCATTCAAATATTTAATTAAGCCACCGGAAAATTGCAGTTTGCTCGTCAGATTTTCCGATCATATTGCAAAAATTCGTAAAACAAAATGTACTGGTCATACTAAAAAAAAACTCAGGATCGCAATTTCAATTTTACGACGGTTTCATTAAAAATTTGAATGGCCATTTTATTTCAAAGTGTAACCCTTTAACTTCATATCTTCAATACGGCATAATAAAATTATGCCAATTTGGGTTGCAAATAGCTGGAGTTCCCGCTAGTTGTCATTTTCTAATTCGAAAAACGCTAGGTTTTATGGAAATGGGCAACACTGCTGCAACTAGAAGCCCTAGTTAGAATACATTTTTAATACGAATTTTCAGCAATTTGTGAAATTTTATTGGATCTTTCTCGTAAATCGAAATCTATTGAAATTGGAAAATGTTATACCTAATAAAAAATAAAAAAAAAAAAACACGTGTTACCAAATTTTGTGACGGTTAATAGTTATTAAAAAGAAATAATTGAGTCCATTTCAGAATGGACACCTAGATATATATATGGAATATATACATTGAAACTAAGCCGAAAGCTTAAAACTGACTGACGAAATTTGAGATCGATCTTTTAAGATTAGATCGAGTTATGTGTCTGGCCATCCTTTTATAGTAATTTCAAGCTATCTCTTAAATTGGATTAATTTTATTTGTCAAAAGAACTCGTAAAATATACACAAATACACGCAGGTAAATACTGTTACGATTACAAGAAACCCCACAACACGCAAATGACAATAAATTACAATAGTGACTGTTGAGTTGACAGAGACATCGAGAGAAAGAGATAGCACCGGCGCGGAAAGTGCCAGCGTCGGTGGCCAAAAGGACCGAAACCCCCCTCCGCCAGCCTTTTTTTTGGCAATTAGGTGTTGGCGTAGAAGCCGTTTCCCGAGTTCCCCATGAACTCCCTCCAATGCTGCTTCTCCAGCGGATCGAGTTCCGAGCAGACCTCGCCCGGGCGCAGTGTGCGGCAGGTGCACGTGATCCCGATGCGGGTCACCACCAGCTGTGACTCGAACTTTGGAAGAGCCGGTTCGGCGTCCACCAGACGCTCGCTGAGGCACTGCTTCAGGAACTGTTTGCGCAGGACGCGCAGGTTGTCGATGGTGTAACCTTAAAGCGGGGGAAGATTATTCAGAAGTCTTTAGGCTACCATAATGGGTTGACTCACTCTTATACGCGCTGATCTTCTCCTCCACGCAACTTAGATCCTGGGGGGAGAAGAGCGGCGGGTAAGCCTCCGACTCCCGGATGTTGAGCACGAAAGCAAAGTCCAGCGAGGAGCTGGCATTACCGAGCGCCTTGAGCAGCACGCCGGTGGATGAAATGGAAGCCAAGTACCAATCTGGGCCGTTGGGGTCTTCTCCTCCAGAAGACTCCTCTCCAGCCGCAGTGGTTATTCCGGAAACACTCTCCTCACGGCGACGGCGTCGGCGACGTCGTGTCAGCTTGGGGTTGTCCTCGGCTGCATCTGCAGCCCGCTCCCGCGCCTCGTTATCCAGTTCCAAGTCCCACAGGCTAACCGGGGACTGGGCTATCAGGGGCAGCCCGGTGGTGCTGGATGTGGTTTGTGCAGTGGACTCTAGGACATCACTGCGGACGTCGCGGTTACCGGAGCTGGGATACTTGGAACGCAGGTGGATGGGTCGGTCCACCTGGTCCAGCAGTGGGGGCACTTCGTCGTTGTACACCAGCTCGTACTCCTCCGGCACGCGCAGCGGATTCGCACTCTCCGGCAGGGGGTCGTAATCCTTCTGTGGAAGGCCATTGGATGACAAGAGCTAAGTTGAATTAGTCCCGTAAACCGGAAACATGGTAATATTACACTTACAAACTCCTTGTAGGCATCCTTGGGGTATCCCCCTGGCATTCCGAAACTGGGAAGCTCGTTCTCCGCTCCCTGGGGCAATAGCTCCTGCAGCTGCTGCTCCGTCAATGCATTGTGTCTGTGGTGGCCCTTCGGCCTCCTGCCCGCCGGCTGTTCCGTCCCGCTGCCAATGGCGTTAATGCTTCCTCCCATCGCCGTACCGGCGGCCACCTGGCGCAGTAGTTGCTCCCGATTGCCAGCCAGTAGCTTCTTGAGCAGCTTGGGATGCTTTAGTGGCGATTTCTTTCCCGCTGCCGCCGGTCGTTGTGTGCGATTCAGGTGGACCTCCAGGTCATCAGTGCTGAAGAGCACAGCACCTGGCGGCTCGATGTGCCTGGCGATCCCGTAGAGCTTCAGCACCGTGGACTCGTTGTAGCGGAGGCGACACGTATCCGCCCTGGCCTGCAGGATGATGTCGCTGTCGGGCACGAATTCGTAGGCATCGCGGGCGTCCGGACGATTCCGGCATTGCAGCTGCCAGTGCAGGAAGAAGTCGCCGCCAAAGGTCTGCGAAATGGAGACTCCGCCCAGCAGGCTGTTGGCACCCCCAGCATCCGTCATCATGGCGTTCAGAAGGGGCAGTCCCAAGCGGCCATCCAGGATTGTGGTCTGTGAGTAGTAGTACACGGGGAACCCCGGGCCCGTGTTGTACTTCACCATGAAATCCGTCACGTTGTCGTGATCAAAGTGTCCTGGCACAATGGCGCTGACGCACTCGCTGGCCGGGAACGTGTAGTTCCACAACATCCTGTAGCTGGCGCCGTCGAAGGCGAGGACACTGCGGTTGAAGGCAGCCACCACCACGTCTGAAACGCCATCGCCGTTGAGATCACTGAGCACGGCGGGCACCATCAGACCCGATCCCGACTGTCGGTACAGGGGAGTGAAGTGCTTCTCACTGGTGTGCGCCATCAGGGAGTGCAGTCTCAGGGAGTAGATGCCGCCCGGTGTGTTCTGGCCACCGGTGAGGATCAGCAGAAGCTCAGTGCCATCGGCCTCGGTGAGGAGCTGGATCGGGACGAACATCTCCTCGCGGTAGGGCGTTGGTATGCTGCGGATCACCTTGCCAGTTTTGCCAGAGATGAGCTTTATGTGACCCGCCTTGGACTCCTCGCGCTCCTCCAGGTGGGCAGCTATAATTTCTGGCACCGAATCTCCGTCCAGATCACGTAGCTCGTTGATCGTGTACAAGTCCATCACGATCGGGGAGTTCGTCTCCACCTCCAGCTCGTGGAACCGCCAGATTATGGAGCCCATGCGGCCATTGATGGCATAGATCATCTGAGGGATAAAAGATCATAAAATGCTTAAGGATAGTCTTCCACAGCTGGCTTGAACTTACCCCCAGTCGGCCTGCCGCCACGCAGTCGGTGCCTCCGTCTCCGTCCACATCCGCGCTGCAGTGCAGCGAGAAGACATTGGCCACGCTCCACGACTGCCACAAGATGGAGCCATCGCGCCCGTCCAAGGCCACCACACCGCCCTCGCAGGGCACCTCCTCGCCCTGCTGGGCGGACTGGCAGCGCGGCAAGGGGATGCCCTCGTAGTGGATGTTGTCGTCTACGCCGTAGCCAAAGACCACATCCTTGATCCCGTCGCCATTCAGATCGGCCGCCCGCACCGGACTTTCACTGTTCATTCGCGGCAGACTGCGGCTCCAGCGCTTCTGGACACTGATCTGGGTGCAGGGCACAAACTCACTGCCCAATGAACTGCCGTATCCAATGCGGCCGGAGTTGGAGGACATAGCCGCCAGCTGGGCGGGATCGGTGCGCCACCAGTGCTTGATTCGCTGGAGTGGCAGCGGGAAGAGCGTCAGCATCAGGGCCGCCAGACTGAGCACCGCGCAGAGGACCGTCAAGGCGGCCAGGGCGTAGCAGAAGGGCTCACAGCAGCGGCAGCAGCGGCGTCGCCTATGCTGTTTCATGATGGGAGCAGATCCTGATCCCGATCCGGTGACGGCTCCAGAGCTGTTCTTCCGCCTCGGGGCCATTAGGGGCCGCTTTAGGCCCTGCTCTTCGCTGCGCTGTAGGATTGAGATGACACAGAGTTATTATTATTAGATAGTTACTACTTTCTTTTAGCTTCTTGCACTATAATTTTAAGAATTTTTATTAGTTTAGGGAACAGAGGACAGACTTTCTTATTTATGCACACATTTAATTTAAGAAATACATTTGTACAGAGCCAAGGGGTAGGTTTGTATTAACAAATTAAATATAAAATACGACTTATGGACAAAACTAGAAACACATAGGCTTGGATGTTTCTCAGCCACCTTTGCTGGCCTTAATTAGTGATTAACTTCGGTTTAATTTCTAGTGTGAACACACCTTATATTTTATTTGGAGCTCCGTTTCTTGAGTACATTTAATATCTATAAATTTATTGATATTTTTAAAAAGAGATTAATCAATCCAGATATTTGTTTTAAATATTATCCTAGTTTCTATTGAACCAATGCATTTTTTGTTTGACCCACCACTTTTGCGCTTAATTTAATTAAATCTTTACACAATAGCTCCCAGGAGATGCAGGAAGGGGTGCTCCAATACTTCACATCCAGTTAACCGATTATTTTCCAATCCGAACTGTTGATAACTTACCTTGGCCGACCTGGCATCCTTGATGAACACCTCGTCCTCGACATCATCGCTGGCATCCTCATCGATGGACGATTCCCGTATGGCAATCCTCTTCGAGGGCACATATGGTCGCAGTTTGATCATCTTCCGGTCTGTTTCCGCTGTCGCGCCTCCACCAACTAGCTGCGCCTGCAGGAATGCCTCAGTTTTGGCCAATCGAAGGATGTACTGCAGATCCTTTAGAGCATTCTGCGGCTCCTGTCTTCCTTGCAACTCCAATTGCAGCGATGCGCGTCCGGCGATTGTGTAAAAATCAATAGCGACGTCACGGTTTCGCGCTCAGCTGTCTGCGATTCCGGAGCATGCGCTCTCGGGGATTGCGTTGCAACCACCCGAGCCACCACCCAGGGAGCTAACCGCCACGTGTTGGCCAGCGGCTACAGGTTTGTTTGTCAACAATGTGGCATGCCACCTGGGCAGCCATCAGGCTGTCTCTCTTTTCCACCCCGTAGCTGGGGTGTCTCTCTGGGGCATCTGTTGCTGGACAGACCCACCACCACCCATCCCATGCCACCCATCTCCACCCTGAAGCAACTCCCCAATTAGCTTCCCCTCAGCGGTTCAATGTCCTCGCTTTAAGAATTTCATGAATGGAGAAGGCGAGGCAGTGGAGTTGCGATGCGGTATGTGGCATGTGGGATGCATGGGGGGTTTCTTTCACCGAACTTCCGCATGCTGCGAATGTGGGTCACATCTCTCTGTGCTCTGTGCGGCAGTGTGTGGTTTTGCTCGCTCGCCGAAGTCAGCGATTAATATTTAATGAGATTTTGTCTGCCTTTCAGCGGCAGGAAGTGAAATGGAAAAGATATGACGGTCTGTTATTTCTGCTTTCGATTAATGGCCATTAAAAGTAGTATTATTTTCGTTTGGGTATTGCAATTATTGTTGCTTTTATCACTATGTATTTTGTTCTTACATGTTGGGCTGGCAATGTTAAGGAGCTAATAATAAATAAATGTCTTACTAAAAGTTTATCTTTTTGGCTTTAGAGGTATTATAAATTTGACCAGATGTTGAAAACGCTGTAAAGGGGGCATGTTCGACCCCATAATCGGCATCACCAAACGAGTCGATCCAGCCAGTTCCGTCTGTCAGTTTGTCTATCAGTCCGTTGCTACACAAACTAGTCTCTTTTTTAAGCTATCGAGTTAAATCTTTCAGAAAAGTCTTATTTCTATGACAGTTAGTCCATATGTCAAAACGGCCGAAATCAGAGCACTATATCTTATAGCTGCCAAAGGAACGATCGGGTTAAATTATCCGTTTTTTGTTGTTTTTAAAGATGTCGGTTTAAAACTTAACATATTAATCTTTAATTTAATTAAAGCAATGCATTTTTAATTGGGCCACTATATCTTAAAGCCTGTTTCCATTGTCTTTTAAGAAATCTGATTAAATTTAAAATATATATATGATCCTTTGATTTAATTAACGCAATAAATTTGTACATTTCATTATAATGGGGTCACTGTATTTTATAGCTGTCATAGGATCGGTCCAGTCGAATTAACTGTTTTCTCTTGTTTTGGAGATATCGGATTAAAACTTAATATATGATACTTTATCTTAATTATAGCTTACTGTAATTTTTTTGACATTATAGTATAACTATAAAAGGTAAAAATAAACATTTTGCTCAGTTGCGCATTTTCTGCCACGCTTTGCCTGCAGTGTACAAGCAATAGCGGATTCTTTTCTCTGAAAGAGCTTCGCATTTTTTCTCTCTGATTACAATTGATCGATTTACAAGACCAACAAAGAACCGGAGCTGTACGTATTATGAAGAAATGTGCTTAAGTATTCCAAACCTTTTTATAATCTTCGC
>VNJW01002500.1:0-14037 GCA_008042615.1 Drosophila auraria | reverse complement strand
TTATGCACATATTTTAACGACAGTTCATAGCCCGAGGTCGTGATGTGAGTCAGGACGGCCGGCATTGCCATCAGATGTGTCGATGAATAGCTGCTGTAGTTCCTATTGCCAATCATGACCGTTTCATTGTCAAATTGGATGATGTATGAGCCCTCCAGGTGATGACTTCCTGCCGAGTTGGTCACGGTTCCATTGAAGTTTGTGAGAAAAATAGTGCCATCCTCGATTAGTTGCACTATCTCTTGATTGGTTCTCAGGTATTCACAGGTTGCCTGCCCTCCTTTCAGGAGGTATGGGATACAACTATCTTCCTCCAGTTTGTGTAAATCAGTTTCTTGACAAACCGTGGTGTTGCCGATAGACAAGCAATTCCCAAGAACGGCGTACGTTTCCAGCTGGTTCATAGCCAGTTTGTTATGTTGAAGTACGACTTGTTTTCCATCTGATATCGTTGGGTAAATCCACATCAACCGATATTTTCTGTTTACTACCTGGGGTATTGCCATGATATAAAGGAGTGCAGTTCCGTTTGTCAATATCGTGGGCCTGGAGAATTCGATCGCCTCTACGGCATATCATCCCTAAGGAAATACTATACGAGAATGCTTAACGAGAAGCACTAGTAGGAGAAAAAAAGAGAACATTCAGAAAGAAAATAAAAAAGGTATCAAGTGGAAACGGCCTAAGATTTTTAAGTGCCTACAATTCAACTTTTCAAGTGGGACTTGTGAATGATTCTCCCCGACTTAGTTTTGACATGGACTTTCCGATCCTCTTGAACCTCTTCTGTCTTGAAGCGTTGTTTTTCTTTCGTTTTTACTTGTTTGTTGGCGACGTATACCCTTTCACCCTGATCATAAGAAATAGGATCGCTCCTACTTCAATTACGCCTGTTGTTCGTTAGGTCTTGGTTATGCTTGATGAGACCCCTTACATCCTCCAAAACTTGTTGTTTGAAATTGGACAAGCCCTGATAGTTTATTCTTGAGGAGCGATCGAGGAAAATGTCAACGGGTTTTTTCTTCGTTACCGAATGATAGGAGTTGTTGTACCTATCGACTGCAATTGGTACCAATTCGGTGACCATGAAGGTTTAATTCTCAGCTTTCAAACATCGGTATATATCCGAAAAGGTAGAGTGAAATTTTTCTACGTGACCGTTGACCTCGCTTTTTTGAGTTGGCGTATAATACAACTCGATCTCCAAAGTTCGCAAATAGTTTAAGACCGTTGGACATAAAAGACATCTCTCATTGTCGGACACTATCATTCTAGGCACCGTGAAGTAGTGAAGGGCCTCTAGCAACGTTTCGAGAAGGTGAACTGCAAACTTTGACTGCAAAGTGAAAAGTTTAGCGAACTTTGAAAATTTATCAGCGCTGGGCTAAAAAATAAAAATAAACTTAAACTTAAACTTATCAATGATGCTCAGATATAGTTTCTTCTCCAAAGTGAAAACATCGATGTGAGGTATTTCACACGGATATTTGGGTACAGGAGTCGGTTGTAATACTGGTTTATTAGGGTTCCTATCATACTTGTGCAACTTACACGTGGTGCAAGTTGCCAGTTGGGCACTGAGGATGCTTGCCAACCTAGGGAAATAAAATTTTTCCAATATTTGGATGCGGACTTCTTTTGGACCTCTATGAGCCCTGCGATGCTCTTTTTCGATAATATCGCAAATCTGTTCCCTGTCTGTGACATCCTCGATTAGGCGTTGCGCTATACGAAGCTTAAAATGTTGGGAGCAACAGGTTTGGAGGAATTGCAAGTAAGCATCGGGGATCTTGATCCCATTTATTATTGTAGGTTTCAGATATTTTTTCAGCGAACTTACAAGATTCGACAAAGTGTGGCTGTTAATTGGAATTGCGTGACGCACGTGTCCCGGATGTGGGTGTTCACACGAATAATCGGAACAGTCTGGGTCGAAAATGAGCTGATTTCGGTAAACGTTAATAGGAACCTCAACGTGGGGAATTAGATCTGAGGCATCTTGAAGTGCGCTGTGCACTGTTGCTACGGAATCCGCTTCTGAAGCTGTAGCTGTGTTTGAGCCCAAGTGATTTACCTGCGTAGTGATGCGAGAAAGAGCATCGGTCACTATATTGGACTTCCCTGGTTTGTAGATTAGTTCGCAGTTGTATTCTTCAATACGAGACTTCCAACGCTTGAGTTTGGCATTGTAATTTCTGTTTCCCAACGCGAATGTTAATGGTTGGTGATCGGTGTAGATTTTGATAGATCCCACTCCGTATAAGTATGAGCGAAGATTATCCAACGCCCAAACTATCGCAAGCATCTCTTTCTCTTCTGTTCGGCTCAGTGATCGGGAGATGTAAGCAATTGGCCTATCTTTGTTGGATTCCACCTGAGACAGAACTGCTCCAATGGCGTAATTGGATGCATCTGTGGTCAGATGGAAGGGTTTGGAAAAATCTGGGAAAGCTAGTACTTCTGATGACGAAAGAATCGTTTTTAAATGCTCGAAGTCTTGCAAGGCCTGTTCGTCCAACTCAATAGGGATACGTTTCGATTGATTCGCCTTGACTTTTGAAAATTCGACTCGTGTCAAGTTCGTGAGAGGCTTGGCGAGCTTAGCATAGTCTCGAATGAACTTCCTTTAGTATGACGTCATGCCTAGAAAACTCTTCAGTTCCTTGACGGTTGTGGGAGGCTTCATTTCTGTGATGGCCTGAACCTTTTTTTCGTCCGCTCTTATACGGTCGGAAGTGACGACGTACCCCAAGAATTCAACTTGTGTTGACAAAAACTGTGTTTTCTAGAAATTTACTTGAAGCCTCGCCTTTTTAAGCTTGTCAAAAATCACACGAAGTTTTCGCCAATGGCTCTCCAAATCTTTGCTAAAGACTATTATATCGTCGATGTAGTCGTAGCATATCTTGCCGATATGTTCCCTTAGAACATCGTCAATCATGCGCTGAAAGATTGCAGGGACATTCTTCAAACCAAATGGAAGGCGGAGAAATTCGTATTTCCCGTTAAGGGTAGAAAATGCAGTTTTAGCAATGTCAGATTCCTTCATGTGGATTTAGTGAAATCCTGAAATCAAGTGTTGTAAAGTATTAAGCATCGCCAAGGCTAGCTAGAGTTGAGTTGATGTCTGGAATTGGGTAGGTATCAGATATTGTATTGGCGTTCAATCGTTTAAAACGATCACCATGCGATATTTTAGGGACCACCCAGACCGGCGAATTGTAAGGGCTTTTTGAACGCCGGATTATACCTTCATTGAGAAGTTCTTCGATTTGCCTTTCACCTCCTCCCTCATACTAGCTGGCTTTGGGTAACTTTTAGTATAAACGGCGTCTTCCGTCCTAGTGCGTATTTCTGCCTTTATGCTGGTGTCTATCGATTCGCTGGGTGACAATGGTTCGAAAATTCCCGAGAACTCGTTGATCAACGCGGTCAACGTATGCCTCACACCCTCTGGGTGCTCGGCGTTGAGCAGGTGATGGAGTAAAAAATACACATTGAATGATTTCTTTAAAAAAAGGGGTATCTCCACGTTGGGAGATATGATCAAGCGGTGATTTCGTCTGTCTACCAGGGCTCCCAAGCGTTTGAGAGTGTCATCCCCGATAATACCATCAAAGGAGGTTAAGCCGGGGAGAACGAAAAAAGCGATAGTTGTGTCATTGCCGAGGGGTTTAAAAAATTGACCCTGGAGATGGTGCGTGATTCTGACGCCACCCACAGGGGATTGGACATGGAAAGGATTGGGAAGTGGGACGCAGCCGGCTGCTAATATGGGGCTTACGAAATTTTGGTTTGCGCCGGTTCTCCCCGTCCTTGGTTTCATACTCTAGGTATGGAACTCTGGAGAGGGACCTGTCATAAAATTTGATTCCCCGTCGCTTGCGCAGCTTATTTCCTCCTCAGGGGAATCCTGACTTATTTCCTGAGGCGTGTTCTGGAGCTCGTGAACCTCGCCCTGCTGGACAGGATCTTTGTAATAAAGGTCTTGCTGTGGTTCAGGATAGTAATCGCCTGAGGCGGGACTCGACGAGGATGTGGTTGGTTCCATATGGTAGAGTCTTTGAGCTTTACGGAAAGGATTCACGTTAGAGTTGGCACTCGGACTTCGTTTGATCCCAGGGGACTCGTCCTGCCGTGAGCCAAACCCTGACCTGTAACTTTGGCCAGATTGGTTGGACTCGTGCTTAATAGCTAATCTTGGTCCCTGAAACCTCTGCATACTCTGAGTGCTCCTGTTTGGGTTGTAGTTATATTTGGGGTTCGTTTGAGGCCTGGCTTTGTATTGGTGAGGATGAGGAAACCTCTGCGAGTTCATTGGACGATAGGTTGGGGTAAAATTCTGTTTGAATGAGGAACCCGGTTGCGTCATTCTTCTCTGTCCCACATTCTGCAACTCCAAACAAAGTGAGAATGCTTCCGGCAAAGTCCTTGGGTCTGCGAATCACTAACAACCTGGAAGCGTCGCCGTTAAGTCCCCTTATGAAAACATCTAACGCTTTACCCCTTTGGGCGTCAATCAAAGCTTTCATCACCTTTACGGGGTGGTTTGCACTTTTCAGTCTGTTCGTGATGAGTGAAATGTGATTATTGATCTGCATATAGAAATCTTCCACTTTCCTGTTGCCCTACGTCATCTTGCTTAGTTCGTATTCTAGGGTGCGGACGTCTCGCTTGTCGGCGTAGAGCAATGCAAAATTCGCTTGATCTCTGGCCAGTCGTCGTCCTTTATATTATAAGAAATAAGAGCCTAATGCCTTTGCCTAATGTGCACGAGGATGNAGAATGATAAGCGTAGTGGGCATGGTTAATCCCTTGTTCGTAGTCCGGCTGCGCCAGTTACAGTCTTGGGTCCGAGAGAGCAGAGGAGGCATCAGTCTTGGGTCCGAGGGAGCAGAGGAGACATCCTGCGAGTATGAATTTAGAAGGTGCTGGAAAGGAGCTTGCAAATAAATCGACTGTATTGTTTAAAGTTCCAAATGGGAATGAATGACATTTATTACGAATGTGTGTGTGTCTGTCAAATTACAAGGATGTGTGTGTGTTCGGTTGGAGGTACGTTCATGCCGGGGGATGGGGCATGGTAACTTGCGCCCTATTAACCCAAGAAATATACCTGTCGACCTCGCCTTCAAATATCTGGAGTTCCTTGACACAATCCGGTAAGATTGAAGCTTCCTTCAAGTCATACTCGTTGCGTGGGCGCGTCAGTGGCAACGGAATTTCCGCCACGGGGTTGCGTCGTTCATAGTCCGTTTCTAAGGTATTAATTCTAGCCCCAGTCTTCCTGATCTCATCTTTCATTGCTACCATTTGAGTAGTCAATGCCCCGATTGTATTGTTTAACTGGTTTAAAACTTCTTTCATTTCCTCCATTTTACCATCAATTTCCTGAACTTGAAATGTAAAATCAAATTGTGTCTCCCGCTACCCGCAAGAAGATAGTAGATTTTAGATTAGATTAGATTGGATTTTTATACCCGGTACCCATAGGGTACAAGGGTATTATAAGTTAGTGCCAACCGAGAATGTATGTAACAGGCAGAAGGAGAAATCTCCGACCCTATAAAGTATATATATTCGTAATCAGCGTCACCAGCCGAGTCGATCTAGCCATGTCCGTCTGTCCGTCTGTCCGTCTGTCCGTCTGTCCGTCCGTCCGTCCGTGTGAGACAACAGATCTCAGAGACTATAAGAGCTTACCAAATTTGGTGACGACATTGGAATCTGTTGCACGCAGATCAAGTTTGTTTTTAAATTTGGCCACGCCCACTTCCGCCCTCAAAAGTTATAGAAAACGTAAAATAAGCTATACTCGTTATTTTCGGGATAAAGTTAATAGATACAATAAATTAATAGGTTTGAGCGGACGTTTTCTGAAAATTTCAGTAAAAGAGTACACCCCCAGGGATTACCTAACGATAGCGATATCCATATGAAAAATTCTACAGTAAAATGTAAAATTTGTAGGCAATGTTTAAAAAATGTACAAACTTTGATATTTTTTCAATTTTACCGAAATAAATCGATCCAACTGCAGACTGCAAGGGTAAACATGCTTCGTCTTACCGAAGTTAGCTTCCGTTGTTGTTTTTATTGTTTTAATCTAAGTTGTTTTTTTTTTATATTACCTTACTTTTAATTCTGCACTCCTCAAGGCACATAAATATGAATGAAGTTTAACTCAAATTCGACAGAACAAGTTTCGACTGGGAAATTGTCGTTGGAATCCCTACTACCATATATAATTCATATATATATCTCTATATATATACTTATGTGCAGCCATTCCAATTGGAGAAAAATAGTTTTCAATTATGTATATATCTTTGTAGAAGCAAATTTAATACCCAAACTTCAAACTTTTTTTATTCAAATAAATTTTCTTATAATGTTAGTTTAAATCATTTCCTTTTCTTTATATATATATCAAATATAGTTACCCCCTTTAGTTTTCAAATATATATATCTACACACTTAAGTTTCATCTTTACTTTAAATAATTACCTTCAGCTAGGTCAATATAATGTCACTCTAATTATTATTATATGCGTATTTCACCATACTTCCATGTTAAACAATACATAACCTCGTATTGCATGGCCCGCGAGGATCCAAAGGCGCACGAAGTTTGCGAATGGGGAGGGAAAACGGCCAAAACACAGCCCGATTGATTTTTTAATCAAACATGGATCCGCTTGTGGGGCAGAGTGCGCAGAAAGACAAACGGACTAACGATATCTATCATCATTTTTAGGCACGTAAATAATTGTTATGTTCACGTTTGGAGAGGTAAGTGGGGCCCAAGGAATCCACCCAAAATCCGGCAAGCTCAGCTCAGCCACTCCCCAGCCCGGCACAACGGCATCACCGACGTAACAACCCTTGCAGAATGTTATTATATAAATCAAAAGTTTGCAGCGCAGCAAAAAAGCTCCGACCCCAAACAGTAAGTGTGTATATTTTTGGTCAGCATCACCAGACGAGTCGATCTCGCCATGTGCTTATGTCTGACCTTCTGTCTGTCCGTTTGTCTGTCCGTTTGTCTGTTCGTTTGTCTGTCTATTGGTACGCAATGTAGTGTATTAGTTTTTGACCTCTCTACATGGAACTTTGTAGATAGTCTTCTATGTATTGCAGTTAGTATATATGACGGAACTCACAACTACATATATATTATAGCGGCCATAGGAACAATCGGACGATATAAGCCGATTTTCGTTGTTTTTAAAGATATCGGATTAAATCTTAATAATATTATGCTCTTTTAATTTTATTTGTATTTTTATCTACAGGGGTATATAAACTTCGACTTGGCGTAGTTAGCTTCCTGCTTTTTTTAATTATAAAATAATAAAAGAATATACACAATAAGAAAATACAAGCGAAAGCGAGCCGACTAAATGACTATATATTCTCATAACCTTTAAACAAATGCCAAATCAAGTGGGTGTCCAACACACAATATAACGACATTTTTGAGCTCATGGAATATCTTTGTATTAAACAGAATTTGCTATAAAAGATTGTAATATTATTAACAGGCGATTTGGAAGACCAATAAACGCAAGAAAACATAAACTTAAACAATTGAATGACCCAGGGCTCAAACTTACATCTACATGATTGGTATGCTAACGTCTTACCACTCCCGCTATTCGACATGACAAGTAGTAGGAAACCATCCAGCCCAAATTACCGGAAATGAGGTAATAAACTACACCTACATTAGGGTTACCTCTCAAACTGTCAAAAAGCTTATCTAATAAAACTGCAATTAATTAGCGTTCAAGGGTACAAATCAATAAAAAATCGGGTAATATTCAAATATAATAAGGGCCACTGATACGTGTGTCGAAATGCAATTGTTTAGAGTTCGAGGGTAACAATTCAATAAAAAATCAATAAAAGATTGGGTAAAATTTAAATTTAATTAGGTTCACTGTTTACGTGATGTATAGAGTCGTGAGACACATGTGTCCCTAAATATTGTACAGAAAATGATGAGAAAAGGTCACTCATAACGCCTGCATAATGTTTTGGATGGAGAGGTGACGGGTCACATTCTAGTACAACGATCAACGATACCTCACGTGTCATACATTGATTGATGGATTGGGTTAGAAAATAATCAAATTATAATAAGGAATCGTATATATCGTTTTAATTCGAAGACTTCAAAAACACCGAAAGGCGGCTAATTTGGACCGATCGTTCATATGGCAGCTATAAGATATATTGGTCCGATTTGGATGAAATTTTAAGTGTATACCTATATTTAAATTAAAAGACAATTTACAAAACTTTAATCTGATATCTTTAAAAACAACGAAAGTCGGCTAATGTGACCCGATCGTTCCTATGGCAGCTATAAGATATATTGGTCCGATTTGGATGAAATTTTAGGTGTATAGCTATATTTACATTAAAAGACAATTTACAAAACTTAAATCTGATATCTTTAAAAACAACGAAAGTCGGCTAAAGTCGGCTAATGACGTTGCCCAAAATTTTACTCGTAGTGCTTTGTGGCATTCGCTGTCTGGTATTCCAAGTCCGAGAATGCCCACGGGAGACGACAAGAAGCCGCGGTCGATCCTATCAATTCGATTGACAAGATCCCAATCCCCGTCTCCGCGGCCGTCTTAATTATCGCCAAAGGCTGCCACTGCCATTCCAAGGGCAAAAAGCGACGAGTCCGTCAATACTATCTCTGATCCCTCGTCAAGGCTTACTCGGTCTATGTCCAAAATGGCTCAAACTGAGGTAGACACTGCCCTCAAAAAGTTTATTGCCACAACAGACCGGATAAGTCAATTCGAAGCGGATATCCATACTCCGGGCGCCCCTGACTCTGAACGGTTTTCCCCTGGCATGTGCCAATGCCATCGGGACCAAGTCCGGGCCCTGTGGGAAAAGGTGGAAAAGAGCTATGAAATCTGCTCGGATCTTCTTGCCGTGTTCGCCGATAGCACGGCCACTTCGACAGTGCTTGAATCCAAGTACAGTTACTGCTACTCAGTCTATTCAAGGTGTTTTGTCCAGCTTCAGGACATAATAAACAAGGCCGCCTCCCAGTCCTTTCAGGCTCCCGTCAGTGTTCCCAAACCCCCGTCTACGGGTTGTCGTTTGCCACCAGTGTACACCAAAGTGTTCGCTGGTGATTATCTTCGGTGGCCCACCTTCAAAAACCTTTTCACCGCGATATACATCCACAAACGCATCTCACACCGGTGGAGAAGTTGTTCCACCTTTTATCCAAGACAAGTGGCGATGCGCATGCCATTGTTTCCAAGGCCCCGCTCACCAATGAAGGGTTTTTCTCCGCGTGGCGAAGCCTCACCGACCGCTTTGAGAATCGGCGGTTATTGGTCAATAGCCAGTTGAAAATTCTCTTCAACATTCAGGCTGTCCCCCAAGAGTCCGGAACCGCTCTGAAAGAGCTGCAAGGCACAATCCAAAGTTGCCTGACAGCCTTAGAGATGTCCGCTATTCAAGTCGAGACTTGGGATTGTGTATATGGTTTCATTAAAGCTTCCCAAAATCACACTTTCAATGTGGGAGCAATCCATTCACAAGGCTGAAACTCCAACCTGGAATGTGTTAGACTCGTTTTTGACATAGCGTCATCGTACTCTGGAGGCTATCGACGACATCAGGCCTAGCAGTTCGGGGCAAGTTCCGTCAAGGTCGACATCGGCGACCGCCCCAGCACGTCGACTTAATTCTTACGAGGCCACAGTCGCTCCAGGCCCAAGAGGGTGCGATCTCTGTTCCAGGGATAGCCATACGGTTCGCTTATGCCCGCGCTTCCTTGAAATGGATGTCAATGGTCGCTCCGACTACATTAAAAGAAAGCAGCTTTGCCTGAACTGTTTGGTCCGAGGGCACCAGCAACGGGATTGCACTAGTGCCAATAGCAGCTTCATGCCACAGCCGCCATCACACCCTCCTGCACTGCGGTAATCCTTTCACGGCCGCTCCAAGTCCGTCAGCGCCAGCCAGGCCTTGACCAGCGACTACTTCAAGAGGCACGGTAGCCTCAGAGGATCACTCTGATGTGCAAATGTGTTTCGCTTCCGGTTCACGAGCCGTCCTACTGGGCACAGCCCTCATTAACATTTGCCGTCTAGGGTGCAATTTCCAGGCACGAGCCTTGATTGACTCTGGTTCCGAGGCCACCTTTATTACGGAGAGGGTTTTTAACTACGTCAAACTTCCATTTAAGACTATCCAGGCCCAAGACTCTGGCCTTAATCAAACCGTTGCCGCTCAGTCCACGAAACTTTGTCATTTTTCTATTCGATCGCCTTCCAGACCCGGGCTACAGTTAGAAACTACAGCTTACGTTCTTCCGCAGTTGGCCGGGAATCAGCCATCGTATCCACTGCCACGAGATCTTCTTAAGGGACTTCCTGACATACCCCTTGCGGACCCCAAGTTCTTTCAGAGCTCCCAAATCGATGTGTTAATAGGAGCCGACATTCTCCCGTCCATCCTCCTCGGTAACTCCAAGCCTATTATTTGCGGTTCTCTTCTCGGCCAGGATGGGTGTTGACAGGCCCCATATCTCCAGCTGCCCTTCGAAGTGTGTCCGTCTTCTCTACGCGAGTTACCTGCAGCCTCGACGACTCGTTGGACCAGCTCCTTACCAAATTCTGGGAGGTGGAGGAAGTGCCCACTCAAATCGTCGCCGAGGCTGATTCTGTCTGTGAACACAATTTTATCCAAACTACAAGAAGATACACGTGTGGAAAATACGTTGTGACTCTCCCCTTGCGCGACCCCGAGCAGAGTGGTTCCGAGCACGCATCTTCACGATCCTTCGCTCTGGCTAAGTTCCTGCGTAACGAGCAGCGGCTGAAAAGGGATCCTCCCTTTAAGGCCCGGTATGCGCTGTGATCCAAGAATATCTCGATTTAGGTTACATGGTCGAGGTTTCTTCGACGTGCAGTTCCGCCACGTACTACCTTCCACATCATGCCGTTCTCAAGCCCGAAAGCACAACCACTACAGTGCAGGTGGTTTTCAACGCTTCTAGCCCTTCCTCAAACGGTACCAGTTTGAATGACATACTGTACGCGGTCCCGGTCTTACAGTCCGACCTCACGATTCAAATCCTAAAGTGGCGACACTTTAGGTTCGTTTTCAACGCCGACATCGAGAAGATGTAGAAGCATCAGTAAAAAGCTTTCGAAGGTGACGGTCGTGTTTTTTTGCTCGCTCCTACGATTATTTTGATTCGCCTGTAAAGAGTCATTTAAAATTGTTGTCTTTGATTTTACTGTAATCAGCCGGGAACGTTTCTATATTTACGTTACCATTGGACCGCAAAAAGTTTCTACCTTGCCAGTTTATAACAATTTATAAATTTGCATATACTGTCCTCATACAAAAGACCGCCAAGTGTTTTGTTTTTGGACATCCTCGGTGTTGTTGTTTACACTTCGACCCCGTTACACTGCGCTTGCTGCTCTTTTTCTCCTGTTACACCTCTCTCTGGATCGCCGTACTGACGCTGCTGCGCTCTCCTGGACTGCTCTCTCGAATACTCAGCTGTTGCTGTAAAGCTCTCTCTGAATCTGTATTTTGCTTGCCGTTCTTCAACTGCGCGGGATTTGATTGCTCCCAACCTGACAGCTCTCCCAAAGTTGTCTGCTCAGAACCTACTCTCGCTGGATCGTCGCACTGACGCTGCCTATGCTTGGTTTTGGACCGCTCTCTTGGACTCTCCCGAACTACTCTGCTGTTGCTGTTGTTGCTGCTCCTGCTCTTGCCGATCTTCAACCTGCGCTGGATTTGCCAGGTCTTTTTTAACTGCTCTCCCAATCTGTCAGCTTTGAATATACTCTCAGCTAGACCGCCTGTGGCTACTGCACTTGCTCTGCTTAATGGTCAGCTATTCACCACTCTCTTTTGTGCGCTCTCTTAACTTAGAGGTTTGCATATAAACACTGGACAAAAGGAGTATAATCTGCACCGCAAGGAAATGTGAATTTAGCGGAGTTATCACTGCTGAATCGTATCTCACTTGCTGGCTGTGCGATAACCGTTCCCACCTAAAATGTGCTGGCATTGGTCATTATAGCCGAATCAGTGATCTTCTTGGAAAAAATATTGGATTGACCTGGTCTTATCTAGCCTGTCGTGAAATAGAGGGCGAAATGCGCACGTTTATGAAGCAAACTCGTAATGGTTTTCTGAAGGTTCGAAAGCAATTTAGCTCCCTCAACGACCAATTTCTGAATCTGGTGTCCCGGTTTCTTGGCCTTAAACTTCTCAGCGAATCACCGAGACGTAAAATTGCAAATACCAACCACCTGCAAGTAAATCTGTGCACTACTCCTGCCTCCCACCTGCCAGTAAGGGACGCTGCTATCTCACCAGCCGTCTCATTCTCTGAGTCGATTGACCCAGGGCCCAATTCGACCTCAGATTTTCCTGATCCTGGCCTACCCGATGGAGTATCTGTTGCTCATCACTCCTCGGCGACGGAAAATACTCTGGCAGCTCGTCCGTCCGGAATGATCATTGATCTCCTGCCGACTGCTAATTCTGTTCCTGTCGCTCCGGCTAGTAATCCGACTCCTGGAATGGTTACTGATCAACTGCTGACTGCTGATCCTGTTGCTGTTCCTGCTTCTCATCCGATAATTGCTGCCGCTGCTGGTAATGATCTGATTCCTGTTGCTGCTGCTGTTAGCCATCCGATTCCTGTTGCTGCTGCTGTTAGTCATCCGATTCCTGTTGCTGCTTCTGTTATTCATCCGATTCCTGTTGCTGCTACGATGTCCAACACTGCTGCCAGTACCTCCGGTCCCAAGCCACTGGTGGGCGTGGCCCCCCCATCCCGTTCCTCAGGACTATTGCTCAGAGCCGTGGTTCCTCGCAAAACCATTTTTGTCTCTCGGCTCATGCCGGAAGCCACGAAGGATGATATTCAAAATCACGTTTGCTCCAAACTTGGAGTTTCTCCGAATGATATCATAGTCACTAAATTTAATTTTAAACATCAGCGTAGTATATCGTCATTTAAAATTATTCTTCCGGATTCCTATTTGACTAAAGCTCTTGACCCAAATATTTGGCCTAAACACACGATACTTCATGAATTCCTTTATAAGAACTCTAATCAGAATCCCAGCATTAATACTCCAAAACACTAAATCATATTTTTTGCGTCCATTATCAAAATGTACGTAGTATTCTAGGTAAACTAGCTTAAATTTATTCTAATAGTGCCTCGTTTGATTTTGATGCTATCGCCTTTTCAGAAACGTGGCTAAATTCTTCAGTTTTGGATCAGGAAATTTTAGTTAATACTTTTTCAATTTACCGATCCGACCGCTCAGCTTTTGGTGGCGGTGTTCTTATTGCTGTTAAAAATGACTTTTCTTCTGAACTATTCCCAGTTATTGATACTGAGGGCATTGAATTTATTGCCGTCAAAGTCAGCGTCGGCAATGCAAACTTGTTCTTAACATTTTCTTATATACCTCCTCGATCTGATATTAGTGTCTATGCGAATCATCTATCTGCTATCCAAACTGTTATGTCTGGCCTAAGCCCTGAAGACCAACTAGTTGTCATGGGCGACTTTAACCTTCCTCATCTCTCATGGCTTCCCTGTGACGACTCAAATCTTCTTTTATCGGACACTCCACATGAATTTACTGACGGTTTAACTGACTCTTCACTTGAGCAAATTAATCCCGTCAAAAATAATCGAGATAGGCTTTTAGACCTCATATTTGTAACCGATGCTTCCTTGGTATCGGTAACCAGATGTTGTCCTATCTCCTATCCAGAAGATCCATATCATCCCACTTTATCAATATCTGTTGAATGTTGTATCTCTGTTCATACTGTCACTTCGTCACTTTCTACTCGTTACAAATGTTTCCGTAAAGCTAACTTTGATGGTTTATATTTATCGTTATCACAAATGGATTAGTCGTTCTTAACGAATTTTAATGATATTGACTTTGCTGTAAATGCATTTAACTCAGCTATTGGCTCCGTACTTGACACTTTTGT
>VNJW01002496.1:0-19404 GCA_008042615.1 Drosophila auraria | reverse complement strand
AATGAGCAATCAATATAGTTTTTAGATACAATTTTCTGTATTAGAGTCGGTATATTCTATCGAACTCATTTTTTGTCTGGTATTTTTTTTCGATAAACCGATAAGTTTTTCAATTAATGAGAAATTAATGTATTAATATCTCATTGAAAGTGCTGTATAGTCGTCTTGCTCGCACTTAGGCAAAACCCTATGGTTGCTGTCAAGCCTCTAATTAATGAGCCAATTAATGAAGTTTTTAATACAGTGTCATAATGCTATTATCGATTTCGTCCGTTCCGACATATATACTGCGTGCTAAAGAAATAAGACTATGCTGAAAATTTCAGCAAGATAGCTCAAAAACTGAGAGACTAGTTCGCGTAGAAACCGACAGACGGACAGACAGACGGACAGACAGACGGACAGACAGACGGACAGACAGACGGACATGGCTATATCGACTCGGCTGGTGATGCTGATCAAGAATATATATACTTAAGGCGTTGCAAATATCTTGGCAAAATTATACTGCCCTCTGCAAGGGTATAATTTGCATAATAAAAGGGTGACATAGCATATTGGATCGATTTCTCAAGTCAGGTTGACTTCTGTCAATGATGTAAATTGTTGTTCCGGAGTAATTTAGTCGCTCCAAATCTTGTTTGTATTTATCTGACTGACAAATTTTTAACTAGAGCTATCACTTTAGTCAGGAGTTGTTAGTCTGATAAACAAAATCATGATTTTGAGAGGCCTACAACACTCAGAAAAAAATTTACCTCAATGACAAAAGTTAATCTGACTTTGAAAAATCGGCCCTAAGTGTTTTCATGTGAAAATCAGACTGAAAAGTGAAAAAAATAAATTTTTAAAATAATTTCCCATACAAAAAATACGAAATGCATGCACTTTTCCTACCCAATCTTTACATTGAAATCAATCAAGAACAGAATTAGTACTTTTCAAGAAAATATGAAGTTATTCATAGGAAAGCGTGAGGTAAAAAATATATATGTATATGAAAATCTTTTAACGTTCACGATGTACAATTACAAATAAGAAATAAGCTAGTAAAAAAAAAATTATTTTATTTTAAAAAACCTTCTATAAATGGAAAGCTACATTATTTTGTTGTGACTTTAGACTTTTTTCTTTTAAATTACTCGCAGACTGTCGCAATTTTCAAGCTAAAGTCAAACGAGAGGAATATATTTTGTTCCGTTCGCGATGCATTTCTTTAAATAATTTCAAAACGATAAGACCGTCCGAAATGCCCTTTAGAATGTAGTGCATTTTTCGTGCATAAAACACTACAGCAGATGTTAGTTTTTGTCATATTTTTTCAACTTTATGCCGCACGAAAGTGCCGATCGCCATCTTGGAAAAAAAAATACTTTACCAACGTTTAAGTTTTTGGTACCGGTGCACCGGTACCGGTCCACCACCGCGGTGGATCTAGACATTCTTTATCAGAATTTTGGGTTGAAGCCCTTGAGGTTCTGCAGGACTTGAGGTCTATTTGATTTTAAAAGGCATACGAAACTCACAATCTTTACAAATATTTTCATTGCACTGAAGTCATTAATTCCGCCGCAGCCACGTCAGTCAAACACAGAGACAAATTATATGTAAAATATTGATTAATGAAGATACCAGTCTTGCAGCCACAGGGAGATGGTTATCTCGATACTTCCTTCGTGCCAATCAAATGAATTGGGCTGCACATTTTTAATTGTGTCGTGCGCGCCAAGGACGAAGCAGAGGAATACATCACCCCACGCATGGCGCGCCCTTAAATCAACGATGCGGTTAACCACGATGGCGAAAGCAGCGAGGCGGAAACGCAAATTCATTGCCGAGGTTGTAAGACATGAAAGCATACGTTTCAGTGCTGCCAGTTTTTTCTTATTTCCGAACAAATCTGTCTTGAATGCGAAAATATAAAAACTTTAAGCAATATTGTATCTTATAAATAAAATGGGGACACCGGAGATCGAACTATATGTTGCCCAGACATAGAATTAAGCTTTGAAGTTATACTTCTATATTTAACAATAGGAACAAATATGGTTAAAATCCATTTTACTGGCTTCCCTTTTTCACATATTTTTGCTCACATATTTTGTAGCCTTAATATTTTTAGATGGCTGTAAGGCCTTGAGCGCATTTATTGTTAAAATGAAGCCGAAATTGTATGTGATCCAGTAACCGACAGTAGCGATGTGACTTGCTTTTATAAAATAGGCTTCTGGGCATCACTGATATCCGGTGATTCCCCTCACCTCGTTCTCGTCCTTATGCTCCACCTCTCCATCCATCTCCCACTGGCATCGCATTCATCCAGTGGAGAGAGCCAGACGCACTCTCACACTCGCTTGAAACTTGTAACTTCATTTCCCCGTCTGCTCTCCTAGCTTTTGTTTCCGTTCCCTGGCAGCGGAAGCCGGGCCAGAAATTTCATAACTGCCACAGGAGCAGCTTCACTCCAAATTCAATTATCCTTCCCATGCTCACGGCCCCAGAGGATATCGATGAGTACATCTAACGACGTACATATGCTTGTGGTTGGTTATCTGGAAATTTGCGATTTATATCCTATATTTTGGCCAGCGTTAGGCGGTTAAATTAGGAAGTGATTCTAAATATTCAAAATGTTACAAATTAATTAAAAAGCTTTAGTAAACCAAAGATTATTTTATAATCCTTAATATTAATATCTAATATCATTTAAACCAGAATACAACCTATTCAAGTCTTATTTTAATAAAACACTTAGCAAAAACCAATCGAAACAACCCATATACCAACTTTAAGAGGTATATTTATTTTGCTTACGTTCTGTGATGCATTCATTTAATGTTATGCTATTTTGCAGCTCTATTGGTCTGAATCGGGTTTCTGCGTGGAGCTTAGTGCGAAAAAGACCTCAACCACATTAACAATTTAATGAACCTCCACGAAGCAGTTTGCCACTTGATTGCCTGCGGCCTGGCTCTAGTCCTTTCAGATTGGATTTAGTTGGTGTTTTATGTGCGCCTAAACAAGACTTGCAGCGCTAACGGCCACGCCCTTGGTTCAGGATCCTCCGGCTCATTGTTGCACCGACAAAGAAAACCCAATTTACATAGAATAGCTGGGGATTATCGGAGCAAGTCCCTTGAGGTCGCAGCCCAGCCGCAAAAGTGCGCTGGCAGCGTTTTTAATATGGAAAGCGGATAGCATCCGGATGCATCTCCCACGTCCATTGGCCACTTTCACTCCTCCGGATAAACAGTGCGGCGCAAACTTTCAGCAGAAAAAAAACAACATTTTTATGCACAACACTTGGGCTCTTCTCTTAGTGCTCCTGCAACCTACTGGTATATATTTTTATAGATTGGTGCGTTATTTTTTGTTCTTGTCGGGCGAGAGTAAAGAAAAAATTTGTAATCATAATAGCCAAATGATAACGATTTTTCTGTTCTTACTCTGCGCAAATAATTCTATCTGCTTATTGCCTAGTTTCTGCATAGAATCGGAAGGTAAACTTACTTTATTTTAAATTCTTTAAAACCTTAAAGAGTCTTGATAAATTGGTTTACGAAATAAAAAATTTTTACATGAATTACCTCCAAATATTTTTGCTGACAAAATAAATTGTATTATTAACTATTTAGCAACTACATTTCGAATAATAGAAAAATGACTTTAAAGGAGTAAATGTATAATAATAATTGATTGTTGATTCGAAAAGTAAAACAAGAAGGAAAGCTAACTTCGGTAAACCGAAGTTTGTACACCCATGCAGTCTGCAATTGGATCATTGAAAATCGATCTATTTTCGTAATGTTGAAAAAATATCAAATTATGTAAATTTTGTAAATTTTACATTTTTTCCGACATGTATACTGCGTGCTAAAGAAATAAGATTATGCTAAAAAATTCAGCCCGATAGCTCAAAAACTGAGAGACTAGTTCGCGTAGAAACCGACAGGCAGACGGACAGACGGACGGACAGACACAGACAGACGGATAGACAGACGGATAGACAGACGGACATGGCTAGATCGACTAGGCTGGTGATGCTGACGGACATGGCTAGATCGACTCGGCTGGTGATGCTGATCAAGAATATATATACTTTATGGGGTCGTTGATGCCTTCTCACTGCGTTGCAAATATCATGGCAAAATTATAATAGCCTCTGCAAGGGTATAATTAAAGTTTTTGATATATATTAATATATTAATATACACTTGTTCTCTATAGAATTTAACAAAAATATTTATCCGTGTATCTTGCATCTTGTATCTGCAGTAACTTCTTCGCCCGTTAACTTGATTGTTTCTGTTGACTTGGCCCGCCGGCTTCCTTACAACAGGCCATTACCGTCGAGCAAGGCGATTAAGCTTACCCTGTTTATGCGGATATATTTAATTTAATGATCAAATAGAAATGGGTCAGAAAAAACAAGAAAGGAAGCTAACATCAGTAAGCCGAAGTTTGTATACCAGCGTGGCCCACGGCCCAAACTCTTCAGTCAACAAAATTCTCTGTTAAGCCTCTGCCGGAGCTGACAGATTTTAAATTAAAAGCTTAATCTCGCCCTTTTTAGCGTTAGATGTCTGTTAAGATGTTAATATTTTATTTGGTTGCGGTTATCTAACGTAAACTGGGATGCAAACTTTAGGTTGCCCTCTTATTCTAGTAGACTTCTTCTGATTAACCTACCTTCCTTAGCAAACCGTAGAACGATGTTAGGCATTGTCTTTATGTATAATCTGATCCGTGGTGACGTTCCAAAGTCTGGAATTTGATAAAAATATCGATTCTTTCTAACTGGAATATGGGACTACCGTGTATATATTCCCATTTTCCCCTATAAGCTTTAAAATATCCCCGCAAAACCCATAAAATAGCAGTTCCGCCGGTTTAACGCCGGCTGACTATATTTCCAGCGACATCTGCAAAGGCGACAAATGCATTTGGAATGCAATTCAATTTATTTTTAGTCTCTTCTCGGGCGTCCTTGCCAGTGCCTCCAAATGCTATTATTGTTGGATTCACTGGCCTTAATTTACCAAAATTATTTCGCCGAGCAATTTACCCGGTGTCACCGGGATATTGGCTGTGGATAAATCGATTCTTCACGTTCTGGCTGGAAAGGTTGCAACCTTTCTACCTGTCTGACTATAAGCAAATAAGTGTAATTCTGTTTACACAGCTTTCAGGTAAATTACAGCATCGGATTACGGGGGCGAGGAAGAGTGAGTTGTGAAAAGCTAAATTAATTCAAATGGGATAGAATGCAAATAAAGGAAGGGTGGCTTCTAAAAACAGTTTGAGATATAGAATACGTGGATTTAAAGATTAAAGACGAGTCCTTTTTTTAATATTCTATTTGTAAGCTTAACTCCATACAATTGGTTAACATTGAATAAATCAAATGTAAATAAAAACAATATTTAGGCAGTTTGATGCATTTATTAGTTGATTGTTAACTTCAAGAATCTTTAACAGTATATTTAGAAACAAAACAAATTCATGTTTAGCTGATCTTAAGCTTTTTCGAGTGTCTTAAGTAAGAATAACAATCCTTTTAACAAAAATAGTTTAAGGGTGTGAAATTTCTATATATAGAAATAACAAATAACTTTTTTCCAGAGCTACTGCTGAAGGATTCATTGAAGAAAGGAAAACCACGTGTCAGGCTTTAGTCAAATTGCGAAGTGTTTGTTTTTTTGGGGCAGGTGAAAAGTAATTGAACTTGTTGCCAAACTTTGGCCATCAAACAAGCCGACAGCTGCTGACGGTGGGTCCGTCTCGCGCCTTCGCCGTCGCTCTCCCTCGTCGTCGTCGTCACACGCTTCGTTTGCGCTTTGATGTGTGCTATGATTTGTTTTATTGCCCCCGAACAATCTCCCCCGATCCCGACTAGTTGGGGAATTTTTGAGAAAACGTTTTCGGAGCAAGTTTTTGTCCGCTCCCGCCCCACTTGCATTATCTTAGCCGGCGGTTTGTCTGGTCTGTTTGTTCAGTTCGCCGCAAATTATTTGAATTCTCCTGCCCCGGACCACTTGAATTCCCGTCGATTAATCTTTGGGGCATCCGAGTTCGGGACTTGTCCTTGTTGTTGACTGGGCGGGGCTCTGTTTGCTCACAGTTTGAAAATGGATAGTCGGGCACTCTACAAGCATTTATAGTTTGGTTTGGTAATGTGTGTTCGGACTATCTCCCTTTGCCTGTGTTTGCATTACTTTTCGATTTAAATAGCGCTCCCGTGGTCAAAGCAAGGTCGAGTTTGGGTGCCTGAAATGGTTATTCCTCAATGGGTTCTGCAAATATTTAATGGATACGATTTACAATAAAATGTGAATCTTAAGAGTTAGGTATTTAATTAAAACTTTAGTGTTATTAAAATATCTAAAGAAGAGTTAAGTATACATTTAAATATGAAAAATAATTTAACGAAAGTAAAATAAAAAAATACATAATTTTACCTATAATCGACCCAGCAACACGTTTCCAGTGATACGTTGTTTACATTTCACCCTTTCTATTGATGAGTAATCATCACCTGTGGATATTGTCGGTGTGATAGTTTCCCAATGAGGTAGTTTGATTCCGCAACCGACCGCTTGGCTTTCATATCACGTCTTCCTGACCATGTGATTAGGCCAATCAGTGCCTTAGGCAAGCTGAATCAGTTCGGGTTTAGTTCCCACAACACGCCTCTCTTTGAAGCTTTTTGATATGGCGCTGTTTGTTCAGGCTTCATGTATATTTGAGGCTTATGAGCAGGGACGGTGGACCTGGCATTGTATTTGAAAGCCAGCCCCAAAATCAAAGGGACCCCCGCATACCGACCGAGGACATGGGCAAGGCGTTGGTAGGCAACTGTGTAAATGCAATTTCCGTTCGGTGCAACCGGAATTTCATGCGGAGTAGGTGGCACTTCCTGGCTTGACTCCTTTGACTGATGGACTGACTGGCTGTCAGTCCCAAGGTCCATAGACGGAACTTGCAGTAGTCCCGCTGATGTTGTTGATGTTCCACTTACTGGCCCAGCAGGCCTTAATTCCACACAGCGAACAATGGATACTCAAAAAATAGGGAATTTTAGCCGCTTTTCATTATTAAATGGAATAAATGCTCAAAACCTCATAATAGTATTACTCTTTTGTTTTTGTTGATATAAAACAATGCTTTATTGAATCTTTTATCATGTCTATTATTTCTGAATTTCGTTTAATAAATGCACCACACGGCCGAAAAACCTTGTAAGTGATTTCACCGATGTCTGCTCGGTTTTATGCGGAACTCTTTGATGGCACCCTTAGCTCCTGGCAAGTGCAGCATTATTGCAGCACTCAACCACTCCCCTTCCTCCAACGGCCCCTTTCGAATCACCCCCAATTCCCCCTGCCAGGCCATTTCGCTTTATTGCTTTCTGTATATTGATGCTTCACATGGCTGCAAGCTCTTGCGATCTCATTTTATACGAATTTATTTTTATGGACCGTTGACTTCTGATTCTTTTTGTTGTGTGCTGAATATGTTTTATAATAATTTTATGGGCGTTTATGTGACGCCATCGATTTGTTTGTTTTAACAAGGCATTGAATTCCGTTTTGTTTTGTTTGTTTGAGATTGCAAATCTTAAAGTTAACCTAATAGCAATATTAATTTTAACTTGGTTTGCTTTATTGTTAAAGAATTGAATTAAATTACCTATTACCTATTAACGTAAAGGCTTCTTTGTATTTTATTCCAAAAAGTTTGAGTGTTTTCATATAATTTTACTATACATAGGTTGTTGGCACTTGTAACTTCACACTTGCTTTAACTGCAGTGTTTTTCCAAATAATTAAAAGTGCTAATTTGGCAGGGAACTCATGAACTTAAAACAGTTAAGACTTAACTAAGTGAAATGCACTCTGTGGAAAGGAAATATTTGTCCAAGGTGGGTAAGCAAGCTACGCAAATTTCCCCTTTCATATCCATGCTCACATTTATCCCATCCTGTTACACTTCTCTAGCAGTAAATTTGTGGCTCTGCTTTGAATTTTGGGGATTCGGTTACCTTAAACGGCTTTCGCTGAGATTGCATTTGTTAAGGATTAAATCCTTCGTGACGTAGGACAAACTTTAAACTTAACATACGTGTATGCCTGCACCATTTTACTTTGCTGAAATAATTCCTAGAATACCCTGAGCTGGCTCACATGGCAATAAGCAATTATAAAAATATGAAAGGCTCCAGCCACTTGTACAGAAGTAATTTGTCTTGCAATTAACTGTGGGGGGAAGGAAGCATTTTGGGGTGGCAACGTCGGCATCCTCTCCAACTTCAAATTAGGGAGGAAAATGTGAGACTCAAGAAGTGCAGTAGAGATGGACAGGTGCTAAAATCACGCACGGCAATCCTTTCCTTATTTAGCAAATTGCAAATAAACAATAAGATTTGTTTTTATTTTAAATTCTATAAGTTCTATCAGCTTTTGTATCTAAAATGTTCGTCAATCTAAAGCTACTTTTAAACAGTAACGGTCTGTACAAAATTGATATACAAACAAAATTATTGGTAACCAAAAGCTTGTCATATAATATTTAAAATTTTAAGTTGAAGCTGAAAATTAACTCGAAGGTTGTATATTCCACATTACGATACTAGAAATTAATTTCCGTTTCAATTGGCTTTTATTTGCTTTCAAAAATGTTCAAGAGGTTCTCAGTTGAAATTCCTCTCATTGTTTAATTATTAAAGTTTAGCTCGAAATAGATCTATCGCATTTGCCACTTGTCGAAAACTACCGAATTAAGTCTTCGCATTAATATTGTATGTACTAAAAGGCGGTAATGCGTTACTCGGAAAATGCTCGAACTAATATTAATGACTTGGCAGTGCATCTCCGAGGAAATAGCACACCTTTTATTGCGCGCCTTGCGGGTGCTTGAGCTGGCAATGTCGTCGCGACATCGCTTGACTCGAGCGATAACCGGAGGGTGGAGCCTTAAGGGTGGGAGGTTCAGGACACGTGGACTGAAAGCAAACAGAACAATGCACAACGGCAGCAGTAAAATAAGAAGAAGCAGCTGTTTTAAATAAATACACTTGAGGAAAAATTCTTAAATATCAATTTTCAATATCCCATTAAGGCTAGTTTGACTTTGTACCAAGTTCATCTAAGATTGAAAAACAGACAATGTAATATACAGTTGTGGCAAAAAAATAGTACTGCATTATATAAAATTCTATAATGCAGTTAAAATGTTGGTTTTTTGTAATTGCGTTAAAATTTTTATAGTACAGTGTAGCCTTATATGTAATCTCTCTGTTAGAAATGGAGCTCCAGCTCAATTTGCAAAATAACCGTTTGCAACTTGAGCTGAAATTAATTTCTTATTGAGAATTTGAGCAAGTAAGATGCAAAACAGAGCAGCAAAAAAAAACATAAAACAATAGCACTAACAACGAATTCAATGTAAGTTTGAAAATTTCAAGCTTTTGATGTATTTGGCTTTTGATTGCAATAGAAAACATTGCATTAACTTTGTTTATTTTAGTCAGATCGCAAAAATGGTTTGTTATGGGTCGCGAGAATCACTGCAGTGCAAAAAAAGGAGGGCAACTCCTGTGCTCAGGCTAGGAGAATTGTTGGTTTCTAAAATAATATAATTAATAATGCAATAAAATTCGTTCCTGAACGAGTTTCAAGCGGTATAAATGTTGTTGTGTCGAATTTGCTGTAAACCGCCTGGTTCATAAGAGCAGGAAGACTCCTTTTAGGCACTGAACATATTGGCTTCGAATATAATTTTTCGGAATTACTTAGAAAATTATAAATATAGTGTCCTTAGACCGAGAAAGCGGCCACTTTTGAGTGCTAAGAATCTATCAAAAGGAATTTAGTTTGCCAAAAATTTAACAAATTGGCTGGCAGAAAAAACAATTTTTTTTTTGCCCGATGAAAGCCAGCTCGTTTTTTTTTGAGGGAAACTATCTCACTCATATGTACGGTGTCCCCTAAATTCGAAATACCGTTCTGGTTACACCTGCAAGACCATCAAACACGGTAAAACGAGTATCATGGTTTTGCATGCTTCACACAGAGTTGGTCCAATAAATTGGATGAGAGATATTATAAATCACCGCGTATAGTGCGAACTTTTGCCAAACTTGATGCTGCCTAATGCGGAAGATAAAATGTTATTGTTAGTAGTCTTCCAATAGAATAATAACCCAAAACATACA
The DNA here is from genome assembly GCA_008042615.1 of Drosophila auraria. Classification (NCBI taxonomy): domain Eukaryota; kingdom Metazoa; phylum Arthropoda; class Insecta; order Diptera; family Drosophilidae; genus Drosophila; species Drosophila auraria. Next base: position 9,191 of record VNJW01002496.1, on the reverse strand, counting down.
AGCAAAAAAATTCGAAAGTGGTTTAAAGGCAGATCACACCATGAAATGGATTGACCTGCTGAGGCCCCAGACCTAAATCCAATACAAAATCTTTTGTCTGAAGTCAAATAATATGTTTTCAATGGAAAGCCAACGAAAATATAAGAAGCTCTGGGCTACAGTCAATGAAATCTTCAAGCCGTATTTTAAGGGAAAGTTGCCAAACTTTGGTGGATTCAATGCCGAGACGCCAGTAAATAGTATGTTTCTAATGGAAGCCCAAAGAATAATAAGGAGCTCTAGGCTATCGTGAGTGAATCATCTAACAGTATTCCAACGGGAAGGTGTCAAGCCTTGGTGGATTTAATGACGAAACGTTGTGCGGCTTTCACTGTTGCCAAAGGCTAAACAATAAATATAAAAAATCACTTAAATAAAGATAATAATTTAGTACAATAATTAAAAAACTTTTAGCCTCTTACGATTTTTTGTAGCTATTTTTCCTATTTCTGTTGCCGCCTAAAATGTTCAATATTCTCATTATTACTAAAATAATTCTAAGTTATATTATTATTGACAACGAAAGCGCTGTATTTCGCTATATTTATAAAAAACCCTAAAACAAGTTTAATATACTAATAGGTTTTAAAAAATGTTCTATAATTAAAAATGTGTATCATAGTGATATTTTTTTTGCCGCAGCTGTAGATACATAATTTACGCACTTAAAAAGGTGCAAACAAGCAACCTTTACAAAAGGTTAATGTTATTGTTGGTTAGGCACAGTCAAAAATCTAGGTAAGTATTAGTTTCACTGTAGAATCAAAACATACACATTGAATGAGAACTTAGGGAAGAGCACTTACTATAAACAGTATGAAGCGACTCGCACAAGATGTCATGTCTCCTCACTTTTCGCAACACTCTTCGTTGTCCTGACAATTGCAAATACTCGTATATTGGAAGTTAAATAGGAGTCCAACTGAACCGGAGAGGGAGGTCTCCGGCTAATGCTTCCGTTTCCTGGAAGCCAACGGCATCAAACCAAAGTGGCGTCTGGTGTCCTTTCATTGCCCGCTTCCTGCAGTTTGCCAGTCGCATCCGATTGTTCGGTTCAATTGCAATCATATTACAAGCCACATTTAATTTAATTTCTTGCGGAAATACAGAAGAAATCAAAATCAAACAAAACATGCCCAGTGTCCTGGGCTTGACCACTTATACTGAGGGAATCCCGATATTTGGCCAACTTTTTGGCTCCATTTTGGTTCTGTAATGGGGCGGAAACAAATATTTTGAGGGAAATGTGTGCAAACAGATTGCACCAAAACTTTAAGCTCACTCATTAACGAAGTACTTCTCCACATTTTGAGTGATTCCATTGGGCGCATGCGTTAGCTTTGACTCCGTTTGTGGGCATCCACATCCTTAGAAACTTAAGAGATTTTCTTTATCAGCAAACCTGTTGCATGTTCCTTTCGCCATGAGAATTACATTAAACAATGCAGACAATTTAAAGCAATTATCTCTGACTGCTTTAATGTTAACTTAGTTTCATTTCGGTGTAAGAAAATATTTTCTCTAATTGTCTACCTTTGCTGAGACTGGACAATTGCAAAGGATTTTGTTTGATCAGCTCTTTTGCCAAGGGCCATACACTGGACCAAGAAGGACTTCCATTCTGGCCGCCCACTCGGATATATTTTTCTTTCTTCTTGGCTTTTCCAGGGAAATCGCTCTGCTCAAGTGCCAGGCTGCCCGGGGCCGTGCAACTTGTTGCTTTGATCAGCTCTCGGCTTAAAGTGGATATTTCCACGTCTCCAATTTATTCTGAACTTCTCTCTTACGGAAACCTCTCTGTGACCACGGCCTTTGTGGCTATTACTGCTCTGATTCAATAATTCGTTGCTGCAGCTGGCAAATGGAATTATTTTATCAAGGGCATATACTAGTCAGTGCAGCTGAGACGCAAATTCTAAGAATTTTTAGAGAAAATAAAATAATTGATTTTCAACAATGTTCTCGAAAAAAAATCAAAATAAATTATCAGCTTGCCAAGGCTGATTCAGTTATCTTTAAAAGCCACTCGAAAACAGAGTGACAGTTTGTTCATAGAATTTAATTAACATTTGTGTAAGTGGAACTTCTTTGATTAAGTTATGACCACATTTGCAATTTTTTTTAAAACTATACCTTAATTAATTAATTTACTAAAAATATGTATTTGCAAAAAAAAAAACAAAAAGGTCTCAATAAAGGGCAACTATCAACGCTAGCACTAATAACTAACGTTCTTAATTATTCTGGGTGTTCCCTATACGTCTAACTGACTAACTATCGCAAAACGACTGAAACTATCCCCGATATATTTAGATGTATAGGGAACGGACCCAAAAAAAAAATCGTCTGCTGACTTTGCAAACAGCTGATTTCAAAGGCTCTCTGTTTTTGTAAAAAATCAGGAAAGAAGCCTTTTAAAAGCAAGAAACGAGAACTATTTGAGCTGGTAACGGCAGAAGATTTAATAAGATGCATTCCTAAAAAAGATAATCGAAGACGAAGACGACGATTCAAGGATGACAAAGAATAAAAGACGATTTAAAACGACAATGATCAAGAGAGGACGCCAACCGCGACCTGTAGAAGGGAATGGCTAAGTCACGAGTTTGAGTGAACTTGAACAAACTGCCCAATTATGTATTTGAGTACTAGAATTTCGGGTTTGGTTAGCCTCCGTGGTCCGCTTGGTTGGGCGGCCGGTGTATGAGTTCTTAAGACCCCGGTTCGATTCTAGGTCGATGGAGTTGGTCTTAAATGTAATTATCATTTTAATATGATTTCTTTTCTGCTCATATGATTAAATAACGAATTGTAACCCTTTAAATACAGATTATAAAAAACTATTTTCACAAGGATTTGTTAAACTCTAACAAAAACTTTATAAAATAAGGTAAAGAATTAAGAAATTTAATCTTAATAGGGGAATGTTAAATCTATACATAAATAAACTAATATTCTTCTTGTAAATGCAACATCATTTATAGTCAATATACTATTATTTTGGAGTTCCACTATTAAATAGTAAAACAACTATTTTTCCTGTGTAATCTTCTAGTTTATGGTAACCTTACTAATTGGGGTAACCACAAAATTGTTGATTTCTCCATAGGAGTGATCGGTAAATATATATAAAAATGTATACGTAAATTTAATAACAAGTGGGAGGCTACAGTCGAGTGTGACCGACTGTAAGATAACCGGTACCCCAAGCATTGTGGGTGAAATTAAAGAGCACATGAACATGGAAATAAGGAAATGTTGACAAATAGAACCAAATATTGCTAGAAACATGTTGAGCAACACTCAAAAGAGACAAATGTTGCTAGGAACATGTTGGGCAACTCTCAAAAGCGACAAATGTTGCTAGGAACATGCTGAGCAACACCCAACAAAGACAAATATTGTTAGGAACATAATGAGCAACACGCACGTGCGCGATCTCTCTCTCTCTCTCAGAAACTTTATTGTTTAATAACTTCTATGTTTATCATCCGATTTTACTTAGTGAGTGGGCGTGGCAAAATTTTAAAACAAACTTGATCTGCGTGCAACAGATTCTAATGTTGGTACCAAATTTGGTAACTCTAGATCTAATAGTCTCTGAGATCTGTTGTTTCACACGGACTGACAGACGGACAGACGGACATGGCTAGATCGACTCGGCTAGTGACGCTGATCAAGAATATATATACACTTTATAGGGTCGGAGGTTTCTCCTTCTGCCTGTTATATACATGCTCGGTTGGCACTAACTTATAATAAAAAAAAATTTAACTTTTTTGTTTTTCAACGTATATCGATCAATTTCAAGATATAGCAGTTTTTCACGGTTATAGAATAACGGTTTTAATTTCATTAAGATCAGACAACTATATTCTATAGCTTGCACAGAAACGATTGTTCGATTTAAATGAAAATGTAAAATTCTACATGCAAAATGTAAAGTTCTACATGATAAATGTAAAATTCTACATGATAAATGTAAAATTCTATATGTTAAATGTAAAATTCTATATGAAAGATGTAAAATGTTTACAAGCTAAGATATTTTTAAACTGTAACCAAAATGAATCGATTTTTGCCGAAGATAGCTTTCTTTCTTGTTTTTGTTAAGTTTACAAAAAGATTTGTTTTATTAGGCGAGATTCTTAGTTTAGATGTTAAATATAATTATACCAATGATGTTACGCGAATTTGCATAATACCAAATGGCCAATTGGTTTAGACAAACTCTATATAATCCTACTTAATTGGTAATACACAAAAATTACTCGAAATAAAGAAGCATACAAAAAATACAATACAATTCAGCTTTATATAAGTGGTAAATCAATTTTACTTTGCAACGATTTATAAATATATATATGTTCAACCAAATTGTATCCATTTTGTATAGCCCTTTGGCATTGTCTGGAAAATACTTTATTTAAATTGGTTAGCCCTAATTGTTTATATGGATCTGCACGTGCTCCAGCTTAAAACAGCCAACGACAAACACAATGGTCCGCTCTACTATTATTTTCCCATACATAATAATTGTTGCCATCCAGCGCTTTTTGTAATGAAGTGGAAAACGGTCGCGGCATTGTGAGACTTCGGATGGGGAAGAGCGCAGCGCGAACAAAGCGTGCCCTTTAATTTGCATTGCATTACCATGTGGAGGACCCTCCAGTTCGGTTCAGGGAAGGTCCTTGCCATCGATAGGTTCAATTATATTTGCTGGCTGCCGGCACGTGCTGCCTGGCGGCAATTATCGCAGGCTTTGCCTGATTAAAGTGGGATTGTTGCAGATGAGCCCGCCGACCTGGCGCTGATTCCAGGTCCATCTCCACCTCCATTAAATCCATATCAGTACAACCCGCTGTCGTCGTCAACTGGCACCGAAGCCAGAAGCTTGGTGGCGTCTTATGTCAGCCTTATAGTTGCATAATAATGGCAAAAAGATAATTAACTTCCCACTGTCCCAGACATGATTAATTCTTGATTATTTCATTCCGCAAAAAGTGGCTCGAGCTGAGGTCTTTTTGTGGCATTGGTAATTATTTGAGCTGATGTATATAAATAAATAAATACTAGAGCGGAAATAAGCATGGGTAAGTCTACTGACCGCTTTGATCGGGACGAATTTTATCTTTGTTAAAGTAAATGAAGGAAAGAAATGACCATAGTGATTAGAAGTCATTTTAAGCTAATCCTAGTTTGTATAACTCGTTGTTGAAGCTACTTACCATCTATTGTACCGGATATTAGTTATTTTCCGTAAGAAAATGTATTTTTTTTGCCAGCACAACAAATAACATAAAAATTTAATTGAATTCGTGTTCTGAAATTTTGAAAGAGCATTACATTTTCGAGATGACTTTTGATAGCAGCTTGGCAGCTTAATTAAGGCAACTTGGCAGCCGTGGTGCATGGCGACCTGCACTCTTGGTGTTTCCGCTCTCTTTTCGGTTCTCCTCTTTGGTGGCTCCTTTTTTGCTTCGGGGTGCTGCTCAACTTTTGTCGGATGCCTGTCAAAGTCAGGGGGAATTGAAACAAGGACCCAGATGGCCGTCAGGAATAGGAGGAAACGGGTTGGGGCAGAAGTTTCTTCCTTTTTTTTCTCCAGCAGAACCGCCTCACGGACTCGCCATTATTGCTAATCAGTGCTGGCGACTATAAACAACTTATTGAATATGAATTAGCTTGTTCAATTAGACCAAGTATTAATTTACTAAGAAATGGGTGCTTCGGGGTAGTCGTTAAAAAATCGTATAAAGTCGCAGACACCCAGAAATTTTATTTAAATTACTTTCTCTCTTTGGCAGTATTGTCCAGAAAATAGCCACGCTTCCAACACTTTTACTTTTCCCTCTGTTGTTGCTGTTGATGTTGTTTGTCACGTGCGAGTGGCACACACACGCCAGCCGCCACATACATCCTGCGCACACACCTCAGATAATGGTGCTGTCAGAAGCGCATTGAACAACATCAATCATACGCACTGTTGTGCGCCACGGTACACTCCGCTCAGCGAGTCCCCCATCTTGCGAGTGACGTGCCTTAAGGCGGGCCTTTCACTTCAATCTCTTTGCTGTGGGCACCTTTGACATCTCCCGGGGGAAGGGATGGGACTGGATCTGGGTCTGGATCGGGATCCGGATCTAGGGTGGCTTCAGTCCACTTGCCTGTTGCCACTTTGTTTTTTTATGCTTTGATTAATGGCATCTGAAGTGACCTTGATTTCGGAGATGCCACGCCCAACACGCTCTCCATATAGCATTGTAATTAATTACAAATTCCCTGGTTGAACATATGACAAAGTTATTTAAGTTTCTTCGGGACCAAGAAACTCGGTGTTCATGCGGAGTCCATTCTGTGAACTCATTCTAGAAATATGTATCTTTAATCATGTAAACACCACGATAGATTAGCTAAATGTATGAAAACACACCTAAAATATCTTAAGTATCATCTCGCTAAAAGACCCTGGTTTGGAAAATTACCTACACTCCTGTTTCCTGTAACAAATTGTTATGAAAACAAAGTGTTTTTGCTAGGGTCTATAACAAGGTAAAGTCCAAATTACAAAATAAAAGTCTACATAAATTTCTAAGTAAAATTGGAATTCCATGGAAAACATAGTATATGCTTTTTACTAGGCAAGCAGTAATAAATGTATTACTTGAGCCTGAATAATTGATGCGTGTGGTGAGTTCTCTTTGTATCTCTTCGGAAACACCTCGGCCGTGTTTATCCAGCAGGTATTGCTCACTTTCATCACAATTCATCAAGTTAATAAGTCTCCGTAAGCTGATAGCCATCAGCAGTTGTGTGGGCTAGGCCCTTTGGCACTGAGCTGAGCAAATTGCGTCGACGTTTCTAATAATAACTGTGCGCACTTTGTAATTGCTTGCTGAAACGACAGACGGCCGAGGACGAGGCCAACAAAGCAAATAGCCACATTAGCGCAATTCGGACACGTCAACACGGTCGGTGGGATGTGACAAAGGATACAAGCAAACAAATTATGTTGGTAATTATCAACAACAGCACGAACATTGAAGTGCAGGTGGAAAAATGATAAAGGGTCTAAAGGGACGCCTGGGAGAGTAATGAAATCTTGAAACTTTGTTGATTTGATTTTGGTAAGATGTGAATTCCCTTTGAAATTGGGAACCCCAGAGTAAAATAAAATGTTATCTTTATGTTATTTATTTTCCTAAACCTGACCCTTTTTGCTTAAACACTTTCAATTTTTTCTCGTTTTTTATTTAATTTCCGCTTAAATATATTTTGTAAAGCATAATTTTTGCGCATTTTTTTTTTAAGTAACCACTATAACGCTCTAGATTTTGAATAATTTTTGTATGTTAGCCTTTACATTAAATATTTTTCTGCCAATTTGTCCGTGAGATTCCAATCTGTCTCTGAGCTGGTCTGGGCATTGTAATTAGAAATCTTAGCTGGAAATACAGAATTCTCTGATTTATGGGTTCATGTTCAGGGCGAGGAACGCGTGTTTAATATCCCGTCATTTGATTACTTAATACGAGTCGAGCAGCCGAAAGGAGAGCAGTCAAGTGGGGAGCATGGCTCACCACTTCCGGCTGTCTTGTTAGGCCGCTTCGCATCGTCTCGCATCCCGCCTACTAATTGAGTAATTTATGCGTGTTTGTCGTTACGCTTCCGCCACCAGAGCCAAGAGTAGACCCTTTGCATCTCTGTCTTAGGGCCCGAATCCCCGAATCCCCGGTCCCCTGCAGAAGCCATTTAAGCCCGGCAGCGCGTTATCTATGCCGAATGCCGACGACATTTTCGCCAGTCAGCTGGATCTTGTGTACACTGAACATAACATGTTAATACTTTTAAAGCAAGTAGGAAAGCTACAGTCAAGTGATCTGCGTGCAATAGAACAAACAAAAACACCCCTTAACAAGATGAGATAAAATGACAATATTTAATTCGGCTCTATATACATAGTAGTCTCCTTGCCCTATGGGGGTACTGGGTATAAAATGTGAGCTTGCAATTCAATATTATTTTTCACTTTGAATTTCTTTGTACCAAAATATTTAAATTATTTTTGTATTCAATTTTACAAAAATCTTATTTAATTTTTTCCTGTTATTTACCAAACAAACTTAATTTTTTGAACAATTTTAGAAAATTGAAAACTATACAAATTTGAATCTGCGTTAAGTTTTACTAAACGTTTTGAACTCCAAAGCTACCTTTTTAGAGCCTACCTAATTTTTTTATAAGTGTGAGCAGTGTGTTTGCTCTGTTCCAGCCACTTTTTCCGAGGATGGAAAGGCGTTTGTGTGTCGCAGCAAATTCATAAAACGTGACAAGAAATGCAAAATGATTCCACGGCGTCTACCTTGATTGAAAAAGGCAAAAGCGAAGGGATCGAGTGGCAGAGGTAAAGTTAGAGGCCTGCTAAATTAATTTGACATTTCTTGTGGCTGGTATCCGGTGACGTTATCCCCTCGGGCGCAGGTTCCCGGCCGTGATTTATGTGAAAAGAGTTCAGCCCGAACAGGCCGGAATGATTCCCTGACACGACTCTTTCACACTTCTTGAGCTTATTATACCTGGACTTAAAGCCAGTTGAAGATTTCCTGTTTGGTCGCTTACCAAAAATTTAAAGTACATTTAAAGCATAATGCCGCTGGCTAATTAATTCGTTTACACATTAAACCAGGGACCGTAATTATTATAAGTTTTATTATAAAAGTCAAAAAATAAAAGTTATTTTTTAATTTTTATTATACAAATCAATTTTAACTCTTAAAAATGATTTAAAAAATAAAAATCAAAAATAATAGTTATTTTTTGATTTTTATTTAAAAATCAAAAATAAAAGTTATTTTTGATTTTTATTTCAAAAATTGAGCAATAAGAGTTATTGTTTGATTTTTATTATAAAAATCAAAAATAATAGTTATTTTTGATTTTTATTTAAAAATCAAAAATAAAAGTTATTTTTGATTTTTATTTCAAAAATTGAGCAATAAGAGTTATTGTTTGATTTTTATTATAAAAATCAAAAATAAAAATCAAATTGGAATATCTTTTAAATGGAAGATCCTATAGCACGTATCATATTATATATTTGAACCGCCTTTTAATACCTTTCCGTTGATATATGTATGATGCACATGTAACCA
>VNJW01002491.1:0-14691 GCA_008042615.1 Drosophila auraria | reverse complement strand
CATGCGAACGAGGAGCAGCAGGTTCGGCTCCAGGGCGGCTGGGTGGATCCGCGGCGGAAGGAGCGCCCGATTAGGTGCTGCAGCCAGAACTGCCACTGTCGCCAGGTGCAACAGCCGGCGGAGGTAAGCGACGACCAACTCTGGTCACATAAGACCCTCATCATATTTTTTCTGTGGAAACGCAGGTGCTGCAGCTCAGGCAGGGCGAGGGCGACCAGGCCGACCGGGTGTCCCAGTGCTCCTCGAGGGTCTCGCGTCGCTCCCAGAAAGAGCGGTGCAGCGCGGGCGAGGAGAACGCCGAACCCGAGGCACCTTTAAGCGCCAGGAGCAGTGCCTCCGCCGTGACCCTCAAGTCGAAGAGGTCCGCCTCCCAGGAGAGTCGGCGCTCAACCGCCACTGTCAAGTCCAACATTACGGTGGCCTCCCAAAAGTCCACCACTACGGTGGGCTCCCAGAACACCACCGCCTCCAAGAGCAGCCAGCTCAGTCGCAGGTCCCGAGACATGGAGGTGATGCCACCGCCAGATGCTAACAGACATGAGCACCAGCACAGGCACCAGCACGAGCAGAAGGAGCAGCAGCAGCCCCACAGACAGGAGACCGCCCACCACGAGGACTTCGAGGGATACACTCCCCTCACCCCGTCCCAGAAGCGGGCCGCTCTCGAGGACGCCCAGTTCAAGTACGGCAAGCTGATGGAGGAGTACAACCATCTGCCGGTCTCGGCGCCCACACTGCGCGTGCGCAGCCGGAAGGTGGCCATCGAGAAGCAGCTGGACGAGCTGGACTACGCCATCAACATGTTCGACCAGCCGCACATGGACATGTACTACAAGCGGTGATGCCACACCACATCTCGTTGATCGTTTCCATTTCCAAATTGAGTTGTTGCCACACAAGATACCAAGACACACAGAGTTCGTTAACTGACAAGGAAGTCCATGCAACGGGATTGACCAAACCCTACACAGAAAGCCACGCATCCTGCCTGTCCAAGTATACGTGAGATCCAACATGATGTCGTAACGCAGGAAGAACTTGAAGAACAAACTGGACTACAGAACAATATAATGCCTATACAGATCGAAGGGGGCTACACAACACACACCCTATGTGGACGCACCTCCTTCCAACAAGAATGCGACAGAGCTTCGTACACCTAAACATCTGGGATATCACATCAGGAATACACCCTCACACTGTGCCAGGCACGCACAACCTCACACGAATTCAACAGAACTTTAGCTACATCTGGGATCACAAGAATAATTCCGTAAAACGTGTATCGATTTCGAATTAAATTGCGTCGGTTGCAAAAAGCAATGTATTCTATACTCAGGTATCGGGAGGGTAACTTGAAAATTTACACCCAGAAAAGAAGCATTACCTAAGGGCCGATTTTTCAATGTCAGGTTAAATTTTTTTTCGGAGTAATGTAGGTCGTTCAAAATCATGTTTTTGTTTATCTGACCGACAACTGCTGACTAGAGGAATAGCTCTAGTTAAAAATTTGTTAGTAAGATGAAAGTCAACATGATTTTTGGCGACTAAAGTACTCCGAAACAACAATTTATCTGATTAACAAAAGTCAACCTGACATTGAAAAATCAACCCTAAAAGGTGTGAAAAAAGTCCTAAAATTTTAGGAAAAATTACCTAAAAAGTGCGCCAGGTCACTGTGGATGGACTTGACTTTATATGTCCATTACGGCCTATACTTAAGGTAATGCGTGACCTAAAATGGCCAAATGCTTCACGCTTCAATTTACGAAATATATATACATATATGTGAGTTTAACATAAATATATTTAAAAATTCGAATTTATATTTTGCTTCGCAAAGATTAAAATTGGTAGCCTGAGTCCAAGTGGTAGTTTAATTTTAATATTAAGAATTTATAAACAATTATTTACTTAATTTAAAGCGTTTTTAAACTGATTAAAGATTTAGGAACAACAAACTTCTTTTTAGGTGAAAATGCCCAAAAAGCAAGTCTAAACATTCCTTAAATTTAGACAAAAATGTATTTATCGCATTTTTGAGGTAACCCATTGCCTAAACATTAATATTTGCTACATTAGGTCATGCGTTACCTTGAATTTGGTCCACAATTTTTCTGGGTGTATGCAACCGAATATGTTCTCGATATTGGATTGAGGAGAAAGCAACGCATCAAGCTATCAGTGCTCGGTAGTATCTGACAAACAACTTCTACACGTTGTATTTATTCTACGCAGAAATATTTGCTTTAAGCCGCCCAAAAGTATGCATCGAGTAATCGGTATGTGAACCTTTCAGGTCTTTGAGGGCTTTTTCTTTAATTTAACTTTACAGTAGAAGGTCTCCCCAAGCTCATGGGCACGTGCTTGTGTGAGAAACCGGAAGGGCTCCTTAAGGACCTTTGGCTGGGCATCCCTGCCACGCAGCTTATGCTTAGATCTTAATTTAATTGAACTTATTTGTATGTCTTTGTGTAGCAAGCTAAAGCTTAGAGGGAATAAAAGGTAACTTACCCAATATGGCACGAAGGTGGCCCTCGAGGGTCTGCAGGATCGTCTGCTTGATCTCCTTGACGCTCTTGCCCAGGAATTGCTCGGATGCAGTGCCTAGGAGCTCGTCGGCCTGATGGTGGAAATAATAAACATTCATCATCTGTGTGCGTGTGTGTTGTGCGTGTGTGTGGGTGTATGTGTTGTGTTTGTTTTTGTTTTTGTTTTGTATGTGAGTCCGTGTATATTGGTGTGCAGGTGTGTGAATGACGTTTTGCAGATTCCATTTATGGGAGCACGGATTTTTCGATAATTCGATATTTTTATTTTTTAATTCGGTTTTTTCAATGTTTGATTGTTGGTTTTGTTTCGATTATATTTCACCCACACACACGCACATGCACACATAGACAGAGCGACAGGGATATATAGTATATCGATATATATATAGAATATATGTATATAGAGATATAGAGCGATACATGGAGTAACGGTAACAGCAGCAACCAGAGCAGTAACGGTAGTAGTAACGGTAGCAGTAACGTAGGAGCAGTTTTTTTTTTTTTTTTCAATTTCAATTTTTGGAAATGAATGCGTGTGTGTGTGGTTTTTTTTAGTTGATATTTTGTATACAGTTACAGTTAGTTTTGCGGATTAGTTTTTTTGATGAGGAGTTGAAAACGTTGAACGAGCGGTCGCAAGGTTTTTGGTCGATTTTTTTTTTTTTTTTTTTTTTTTTTTTGATGTTGGTGGTGAAAAGAAAGTAGAGAAAAAAGAGAGTAGAACACAGAGAGATCAACAAGGTTTCATAATTGATTTTTTGTCAAGTTTTTTGTATTATTTAGCAGACTGTACTTTTCTTCTCCTTCTTCTTCCTCAGCTTCTGATGATGATGATTGAATGACTTTTTGATCGAAAAGAAAAACATTAAGAACGAAAGAGAAAAGCTTGGAAAAGGCACCAAAGAAAGCGTATGCATGCATGGAAAATGGAGTGTGACTTTTCGCTAAGTGCGTGTGTGTTATGGCGTGTGTGTGAGTTAGATGCTTTTTATGTAAAAAATCGAAATCGGGCAAAACAAGCCAGGATCGAATGTTAAATCATATAAATGCAATAATAAACATACCTCGTCGTTAATATAATCGTTTTGCTTATACGAGTTTGACTGCAAAATCAAATGGAAAACAATTAAATAATGGAACAAACATAATTTTGAGGCAGTCAAGTGTAGTTGGTATAATATAAATCGATCATAATTGCGACTAATTTGGAGTTCATAACTCTCGTGTGGCTGTGAGTGCAGTTTTTACTATATATTCTCTTTCGGTGCTGCATTCGCAGATTTTTGTGATCAGACAAATTGAGTGTGTGCTTTTATCTGGTAAAGATATGGCAACGAAGTGCATGTTATTGAAGTCTGGCAAGAAAATAAATCTCAGAGAACAAAAAAGCTAGCAAGTGGAGACACTTCATTTCCAGACTCGAGATCTATCATTCGATAGGAGCTATCGATATTTTGTTATCGGGTAATTTAGTACAGAGATGGGTTAAGGATCCAGTGACAAAATGATAAATCCTTGGAATGATCACGTGAGATCTGGGAAGTGAGTGGAGAAGCATCCAAACAGGATACAGGTACAGTACGAGAAGGTGTTATAAATAGGAATTCAAGTAATGAATTGATTGAATGATTTACATATGTTGTTGAAACGTGAGTGAATAATTATACAATCGAATTATAAATTATACATGATACTGTCCGGATCGGTAAATGTCAAATAACTGTCCAACACATCCAGCAACTCAAAGAATAACCTAATAACTAAAGAGCAAAAGAAGACCAAAGGCTAACAGCTAAAAAACTAATAATAAAGGTGTCGTGAAATCCTGTAAAAAAGAACTCTACAATTGCGATAAATCCAGCAAATAAGGGGGACAATCAGGCGAGGTGCTTGATGAGTTCTACGTGAAGTACCAGGTCTAGCTACAGACATAACTTATAGATCTAGGTCTACGTGGGAGATCGCCGGGATGGATGATCGCAACTTACTTGGCGGTGTTCAGATTGAGAGCACTTGCTAGGCTAAATAGGCATTCGATGGGGATGGAGGTTGGATTACTTGGGAGTCGGGCGGGAGATGTACAAACAAGAGCCAAACATTGGATTAAAGTAAGTTCGATACGGATCGGTTATAGATATATGTATGTAGGTGTCAGTGCTGCCAATAGTCTAAGCTATTCTTATTTTCTTTCAAGCTTTAATAAACACATTTGTACTATTTTCATTTCCGATACGTTCTTGGCAGCACTGATGATTCGAAAGAAAAGGGTGCAGGCGGGATACTAACTCGCTACGTTGTCGCCTCTCTAATATCGGCCAAGAACATAATAGATAGATATATATATCGAGCATTACCATGGATCAAACCAACAAATCTTGCATATACGGAACTCAAAAACAAACTCGGGCAAGCTTCAATCACTTTCGCTCAGACTCTCGGGGTGCAGAAGAGAAAAGGGTTGCCAGGTGGAGGACCAACCAGTATCTCAACCTAAGTCAGGGGCATATCTCTAGATATCGTGGGGGATCGTACCTTCATGATCTTGCACTGGGCCACTCCGGTCACCGTCAGCGGGACTCCCTGAGCGGTCTCCACGTTCTCGCACATCGGGTTCAGGGTCATCACGTTCAAAGACAGCCGTTGCACGTCCGTCACCAGCCACCAGGCCCACGCCCATCCTCCGACGATTGTCCGCTTCTTTGTGGATCCACAGCAGCCACCTGAAAGAGGAAGGATGTGGAGATATGGTAGAGTGAAGTGAGCAACAGGGATCAAATTGTAAAGTAACCGGGTATTATAATTTTGACCAGAAGTACATATTATAAATTCTTGATCAGCCTCACCATAGGATCTAGCCATGTCAGTCCGTCTGTCTGTCCGTCTGTCTGTCCGTTTGTCTGTCCGTCTGTCTGTCCGTCTGTCTGTTCCTCTGTCTGTCCGTCTGTCTGTCCGTCTGTCTGTCCGTGTGTCTGTCCGTCTGTCTGTCTGGTTTCCTGTCCGTCTGATTGTCTGTCCGTGTGTCTGTCCGTCTGTCTGTCCGTCTGTCTGTCCGTCTGTCCGTTGCTACTCAAACTAGTCGCTCAGTTTTTGAGTTATCGGGTTGAAGCTTTTAGAACAGTTTTACTTCTACTGCAGTTTGTATATATTATATGTCGGAACGGGCCGGATCGGACAACTATATCTTTTAGCTGCTATAAAAGCGAGCGGTAAGTTTATATGAAAATGTAAAAAGGTAAAATGTGGGTTTACATAACTTAAATTTAAGTTCAGTTTAAAAGTAGGGTTTGTAAGAATATATAAACAGGGATCAAAATTTAAGGTAAATATAGTAGACTTTAGACCGATATAAACCGGCTTATTTTATTTTTTCTTATAATTAACCTTTTGATTATAACTTTCCTTTTTTACTAACTCCAAGCTAAGGTTATGGTTTACCAGTAGGGTTAGTAACAATATATAAGCAGGGATCAACATTTAAGGTAAGTATACACAGATAGTAGACTTCAGGACGATATAAACAGGCTTATTTTATCTTTCTTATAATTAACCTTTGGATATAAATTTTGTGGTTAACAGTAGGGTTGTACAACTATCTTTGTTTATGGTTAAGAATGTAAAGGATGTTACATACATATATCGACAAATGGTTTGGTCTGCCTAACTGTCGGTTAACATAAAAGTTTATGAGACAGAAGCCTCCATTTAACGCACCTCTTTTGCTTCGTCTTCTCCTCTTAAGCCTCTGAGATAATGGAACTACATGACGTCACACGCACACTGACCCACAAAGAGGTGTTGAGTGTCTCGGCTCATCGGCAGTGTTATTCATATTTTTGAAGTTTTTTGGTTTTTGGATTTGCCTCTGGTCAGTTGACCAAATAGTAAGAGTGAAAGCATTTCGCCAGCACTCTCCCTGCGGTGGTGTGCGTACGATGGTGCGATGTGTGGTGTCTACGTGCCGGCAAACACGGCACAAAGTCCAAAATTCAGTAACGGAAATAATGGAAAATAATGGAAAACAGGAAGCAAAGTTCTTCCATTGTCCATGTACAGCGGGAAAACTAACCGATCAGCTGGCTGCCAAAAGGGCTTCACTCTCTGGCAACTCTCTTTCGGAGCGCCAAAGAGCGCAGGCGCGAGAGCAAGAGAGCAGAGGAGCAGAGGAGCAGGTGAGGGAGCCATCATCTCTAGCGGTTTCGTTGGTACTTCTTTCTTTTTTCTTTCTGTTTTCTTCGTCAGCCTTCAGTCAAGCAGCGAAGCTCGCAGCGTGAGGTTGCTCTTTGGAAGCCGCCGCCGAAATCGAGTGGGAAGCACGCACGCATGCGCAAAAAGAAAAGAAAGAAAGTGCCTACAGCAAACACAAGGAATAACATTCAAAACAAACGAAACGAAACAGAAGCGCGGCGGAGAATCGCGTAGAACTTAATAATTTGTTGTTGTGTTCGCCAGTGTAAGTAAGTGTGCCAAGAAAAAGAAATCCGATTCAGCCCAAAGAGAGAATACGCACAGAAATTCTCGAGCGGTGACGCCGGCAAACAAACCCGAAAAAGAACAGAAGCTTTCTCAACGAAAGTGATTCATGCCGCTCTTTTTTTTCTGTTTTTTTTTGTATTATTCCCTATTGTGTTATGCATTTCTCTTTGCCAACTGTTAATTGAGGCATTTAGCAGCCTATTTTAATAAGTTGAAGAACAGCACAAAAAGCGTTATTTGGTCGGTGCCAGCAGCATCTTTGCTTCTTTTTCCTCTTTGTACCTTGAACTTGATCGGTGGCGCAGCGCATTCAACTCTTACAACCTGTTTGCAACAACAACAATAGCCACATAGGAACCGCAGCAACAACAACAACAAGTCTGTAATTGCCATCGCCTAAAACAAACAACAAGAAAACAACAGCATCTAATGCTTACTAGACTTTGATTACGCAAAAGATTGGCAGAGGAAATGTTTTTCCTTCTCTCCGTCTCTCTCTCTCCCTTGGCTGCTTCTCGTTGAAAAGTTCAATACGAAAAAATACAAGAAAGAAAAACAAAACTCAACACCACAAAAACAGTGAAGCCTCCATAGAACAAACCATTCAACAAACAATGGGTGTTTATTTGAATACTTTGAAGTTCTTCGTCAAAAGGATTTTCTGAATTAAAAAAAAAATAAAATCGAAGAAGTGTATATCCCTAATAAACTATATATCCCGTATCTATATCTTATAGTCCGAATTAAGCTGGTCACGACTTACACCTATTAATATAATTCGATCGAAAAACCTTCCTGAATGAATAAAACATTTATCAGCAAAGACACCGAACTTTTGCTGATTTTCCTATCTTCTCTTATAACTTGACCGATATATATAAGATATAGTGGTCCGATTTGGATGAAATTTATAATTAGTGGCTATTATTAAATTAAAAGACAAGTAACTAAGTTTTAATCCAAAATCTTTGAAAACAACAAAAATCGACTCATAATCGTTCGATCTGGCCTGTTCCGACTCTGTTAGTCGAAAACAAGTGAGAAAGCTACAGTCGAGTGTGACCGACTGTGAGATACCCGGTACCCAAAGCATAGTGGGTGAAATGGTTGTTTTTTATGATTTTCGGGGGCGGAAGTGGGCGTGGCAAACTTTTAAAACAAACTTGATATGCGTGCAACAGATTCGAATGTTGTCACAAAATTTGGTAACTCTAGCTCTTATAGTCTCTGAGATCTGTTGTTTCACACGGACGGACAGACGGACAGACGGACAGACGGACATGGATAGATCGACTCGGCTAGTGACGCTGATCAAGAATATATATATTCTTTATAGGATCGGAGATTTCTCCTTCTGCCTGTTACATACATTCTCGGTTGGCACTAACTTATAATACCCTTGTACCCTATGGGTACCGGGTATAAAAATAACCAACAAGTTGGCGCTAGGAGCTTAATTAATAATATTTCGTGAAACTTATACCTAGGAATGGTACTACATATTATTTGTTATTCAAACTTCTGAATATGTTTATTCAGATAGCTTAAAAATTGGTCAGACGGCACATTCAACTTCAAACATTCTTAATAGCAATGTTTTTGACAATTAATAGTAAATATTAGCAAACAATTAATTACTAATAATTCGAGATATAAATGGTTTTGATCGGACTATCTAGCAGACATTCAATACTACGGCTCTATATGGTAGTTGCCCTGCTCATCGTCACTACGTGGACTACCGTCCACAGTGATAATACCCTGCAAGGGTATAAAAAGGGAAAGGTCAAAAACACTTGTAAGCCTGCTGTTTCATTTTTTCAACCAGATAAAATAATTTAATTCTGAATAAATAATTTATTTTTTTCACTAGAGTTCACTATCCTATTTTTGATACTTAAGCCATAAACAAATTTATAATATGTTAAATTTTAAAGTGGATTACTTGTATTGAAATGTATTCTTATTTATTATGTATTATTTATTATTTAAATGTTAAAATTATAATTTGTAGGATATATTTTAGTGTTTTGAATGGTGTTCAAGATGGAAGCTTGACCGTGCCACCGAAACTGGTTGCAAGTGAGTGGAGTACGTGTGAGTGGTGAGTGTGCATCACAATTGTTGCATGCCGTTCGAGCGACTGTTCGAGTGAAAAGTTGCCCATCGTCGTCGGCTCTTTCGGTTTTTCTTAATTTTTTTGGGTGCCCAGTGGAGTTTTATAATAGACTCTCGGCGAGATTTCACTTTTATGCGGGAGGCCCCCGCAAGCCAAGATGCTCGTATTACACCTGGTTTCAACCAGCCGCACACCTTTCCATTTTTTGAAAACAAAAGGTGCAGCACGTGACGCGAAAGATTTATTAAAAGCCACTGAAAAGTGCCCACAAGAGTGTATACTTATAAAGTCCGACGAGTTTGAAGCCAAGTTCGACAGCGAAGTACAAGTTAGTTAATTAAATTTAATGGCCACTGATATTATTAATGGGAGTCGAGTTGGCTCTCAATGAAGAACTGCAATTAAATAGATGCATGAATACTTGAAGGTAGTTCAGCTGTAAACCCCACAGAGTACTTTCGGAAAAGGCCATCAATTTGTGTAAATTATACAGATTAGTTGGGAATATAATAAATACTTAGTTAGTTCATACAGTAATGTATGGAGTTTACAGATCATTTTATATTTTTAAGGGCCGGTTTCTGCCTCTCACTGTCAAACTGCTTGACAGATATCTGCTCGGAAAATATAATCCCCAGATAAACTAATCGTAACACAATTCGGTTTTCTGCCCTCACATAATTGATCTGAACGTGAAAGAATAACATAGCGCTGTTAACTTTGCGTTTACATATCGATAATTGCTGTAAAGCACTAAATTGTGCTGTAAGGCGCAAATACACGGTTGCTTTAGTTATCGATAAATCTCTTCGCCTTTTTCTATTGGCTATCGGAAATCAGATCTTTCTTTTTCGACCCTGAAAAGAGGTCCCGGCTACAGTTAGGCCTCACTTTTCTTAGCCGGAACTTCATCTGGCAGCAACATTTTGAAAGGGAGGGTAGAAGTCGGGCCTAAAACTAACAAAATTATCTGGTAAATATTTCAGGCAAAAAATATATCTTTCCTAAAGAAATTCAATTCAGGGAAACCTTTTCTCTGTGCTAATCAGAGACCCTCTCTTTTGCTTACGAATTAGCGATCACGATTATCTCGCAGCTCAGAAGGGGCTGGAAATGGGACTGGTATGGGAATCGGAATCGGAATCGGATTCGGCATAACAAATGCCACGATTACGAAATCGCAGCGATCGATGATCGTGATCGAAATATTGAGCATGAAAATCGCACCCTATAACCCGGTTACATACGAAATGTCCATGTCACTTTTCATGTCGTCTTTCTTCGGTCTCTTCTTTATTTTTTTAACCCCAATCATTATCTTTATTTCCCCAACCTTGTTTGCTTATTCCAGTCACAGAGCCTCTGCAATTGGACGTTGGCCAGCGATCGAGCGATCGAGCGACCGAGCGAGCGACCCATATAGGACCGACGATCCCCCCAAGTCCCAACTCCCTGCCAGAAAATGAGCTCGGCCATCGTGGGAGCCGCATCCGCCATCGGCGGAGCCGTGACGGCGGCCACCAGCAACAGCTGGTTCATCCCCATGCTGATGGCGGCGGTGGCCTACTTCCAGTACGAGGAGATCATAGATCCGGAGTCCAAGCCAAGCGACGTGGGTGGCGACGACATCCTCGACCACTATGACTTCATAGTGATAGGGGCCGGATCGGCGGGGGCCGTGGTAGCGAATCGCCTCACCGAGGTGGAGAACTGGAATGTCCTGCTCCTGGAGGCCGGCGGCGATGAGACGGAACTCACGGACGTGCCCCTGATGGCCGGCTACCTGCAGCTCTCCAAGATCGACTGGCAGTACAAGACGGAGCCGTCGGGCACCTCGTGTTTGGGTGAGTTCAAAGGAATAGAGATTGTGACTGGAAACGACCTTAAACTATCTCCCTATTTCTCCCATTCTCAGCCATGCAAGGAGGTCGATGCAACTGGCCGAGGGGCAAGGTCCTGGGCGGCAGCAGCGTGCTCAACTACATGCTCTACTTGCGGGGATCGAAGCACGACTACGACAACTGGGAGGCGATGGGCAACCCCAGCTGGTCCTACCGCGACGCCTTGTACTACTTCAAGAAGTCGGAGGACAACACCAACCAGTATCTGGCCAACACTCCGTACCATGCCACTGGCGGCTACCTCACCGTCGGCGAGGCTCCGTACCACACGCCGCTGGCCGCCAGCTTCGTGGAGGCGGGCGTGGAGATGGGCTACGAGAATCGGGATCTGAATGGCGAGAAGATGACCGGTTTCATGATCGCCCAGGGAACGACGCGACGCGGATCGCGCTGCTCCACCTCCAAGGCCTTCCTCAGGCCGGCCAGGCTGCGACCCAATCTGCACATCTCGATGAACTCGCATGTCACGCGGATCATGATCGACCCCGTGACGAAGCTGGCCTTCGGCGTGGAGTTTGTCAAGGACCAGAAGCTCTACCATGTGCGGGCGACCAAGGAGGTGGTGCTGTCTGGCGGCTCGGTCAACAGTCCCCAGCTCCTGATGCTGAGTGGCGTGGGTCCCAGGAAGGAGTTGGCCAAGCACCGGATTCCGCTGATCAAGGAGCTCAGCGTGGGCGAGAACCTGCAGGACCACATCGGTCTCGGCGGCCTGACCTTCCTGGTGAACCAGCCCGTTTCCATTGTGGAGAATCGCTTCCACACCATGTCCACGGTCCTGCAGTACGCCGTCTTCGGCCAGGGACCCCTGACCATTCTGGGCGGCGTCGAGGGCCTGGCCTATGTGAACACCAAGTACGCTAACAGCTCCCTGGACTGGCCCGACATTGAGTTCCACTTCGTGTCGGGATCCACGAACTCCGACGGCGGGTCGCAGCTGAGGAAGGCCCACGGCCTGACAGAGGCCTTCTACCGGTCGGTGTTCGAGCCGATCAACAATCGGGATGCGTGGAGCATCATACCCATGCTGCTGAGGCCCCGCAGCGTGGGCAATATCCGGCTGAGGAGCGGGAACCCCTTCGACTATCCCTACATCTTTCCCAACTACCTGACGGACGACTTCGACATGAAGACGCTGATCGAGGGCGTCAAGATCGCGGTGGCCTTGTCGCGCACGAAGGCGATGCAGCGCTTTGGCTCCCGGATCTCGAGCATCCGCTGGCCGGGATGCGAGCAGGTGCCCCTGTTCACGGACGCCTTCTGGGAGTGCATGGTGCGACGGTACACGTCCACCATTTACCATCCGGTGGGCACCTGCAAGATGGGTCCCTACTGGGACAAGGACGCCGTCGTGGACGCCAAGCTGCGGGTCTACGGCATCCGGGGACTGCGCGTGATCGATGCCAGCATCATGCCCAAGCTGGTGTCGGCCAACACGAATGCTCCGGTCATAATGATCGCGGAGAAGGGCAGCGATATGATCAAGGAGTTTTGGATAAAGAACACCATCGTCTGAGAGATCTGAGTGGGTTCCTGAGGGATCAGGGATCAGGGAAGTAGTAGGAAGTAGTGTTAGTGTGGCCTGGTTCTTTACGATCTGATTTCTTGGATGAACTGGAACTGAACTGAAGCAATCACTCGGAACTCCCAGTTCCTTCTTTGAGAACAAGATATCAATACCATTCCATCCATTGACGTTATGATTCCCAAAGGCTTCTAACTTTGTGTGTGCTAGAGTCTCTACGCAGCTCTTTCTGTTATGTAGAAATAGTCTTCAGCGACAGTTCTCCGAATTCAACTGAAGAATCAGATCGTGAAAATAAGGCCACATGCGGTAAATGTCTGAGATTGTGTCTGAGTCCCATGAATGTGTGAATATATATTTGCGAGTGCGAGTGACTATGTGTAAATGTTATAAATATAGTTGTAGGAGCTTTCAACCAGCTGATGACCCCCCAAAATTAATTTTATTGAACTCTTATTGTCCCCATTATTTTTTTTTGTATTTTTTAAGCACAACCATGTATTTATTTAAATTTTATGTGAACGGAATAAAAAGTAAATGAAATACAGTCCTTTATGGTTTCTGTTACGCTGGTCATGAAGTTCGTTCGACTCGTCGCAATCATTTTTTATGGCAGCACTGCTTTCGATAAACGATGTTCTGATAACAGGCTGGCTTCGATAACTGGAAAAACTCAGATAAGTTGGCAATATCATTTTAGGAGCACAGTTTTATTAGCAGTTAATATGGCATTGCTATCAAAAGTCGATATTAATATAAAAGCATAAAAAAAGCTATCTTACTACTTAAAAAATCATTGGTGACTCTCTAGTAATTTTAGTATTTTTTTAAAGACCCATTTCATAGTTAAATTTCCAAAAAATAATATGAATTTCAAGTTAACTCGTCAACTTGCTTGTTACAACTTAATTTCTGACTCAGTACTATCTAGAATTATAATATATATTTATTTTAAAGCCTAATTATTATAAATATAAATCTCCTGCTTTGTATACATTTTATTCACTCTCATATGTCTACTTTCCACGACTGTATTTAACATGTTTGTATTTTTACGGCTTTGACTAGCAAACAGAAAGCAGAACTTTTTCTCAAAAAATTATACACAAAAACAAATTGGGGAACAAATGTTTTATGTAATCTCTTTAAAAATTAATTTTTTCCTCTGACTTTGATCTAAAAACAAGTAGGAAAGCTACTGTCGAGTGTGACCGACTGTGAGATACCCGGTACCCGAAGCATTGTGGGTGAAATTAAATAGCACATAATTATGAATACAAGAAAATCTTGCCAAATGAGGACACATGTAGCTAGAAACATGTTGAGCAACACCCAAACAGGCAAATTTTGCCAGGAACATGTTGAGCAACACGCATTGGTGCTGAAACAGAAACTTTATTGTTTTATAACTTTCACGCTTCTCATCAGATTTTAATCAAATTTTTAGGGGACGTCCGCAGAAATGTATTTATATTATACCTATTTACTTTAAACCTAAACACGACAACAGGTTTTTTATGATTTTCGTGGGCTGTAGTGGACGTGGCCAAATTTTGAATCAAACTTGATCTGCGTGCAACAGATTAGAATGTTGTCTCCAAATTTGGTAACTCTAGCTCTTATAGTCTCTGAGATCTGTGTGCTTGTACGGACGGACGGACAGACTTACAGAAGGACAGACGGACAGAAGGACGGACAGACCTGGCTTAATCGACGTGGCTGGTGATGCTGATCAAGAATATATATATATATAATTTATGGGATTGTAAATGCTTCCCTCACTGCGTTGCAAAGTTCTGGTCAATATTATAATACCCTGGCCTGGTCGGCACGATCCTATCCCGCGGGACAGGAAATTTCTCAGTCGACGTCTCTGCCGTTCACGCACGCTATGCACAGAGGAATCAAATTGTAGTCAAATTGTAATTGTGTGGTTAGATTTAGCCTTTTTATACCCTTGCAGAGGGTATAATAATTTTGCCATGATATTTGCAACGCAGTGAAGGAGGCATCTCAGACCCCATAAAGCATATATATTCTTGATCAGCATCACCAGCCGAGTCGATCTAGCCATGTCCGTCTGTCTGTCCGTCTGTCTGTCTGTCCGTCTGTCTGTCTGTCCGT
>VNJW01002489.1:0-11513 GCA_008042615.1 Drosophila auraria | reverse complement strand
TAATTTCTCTGTTTTTCAACGAATTTCTATAAATTTCGAGATATAGTCGTTTTTTATAGTTCTAGAATTACGGTTTTAATTTCATTAAGATCGGACAACTATATCATATAGCTGCCATAGAAGGGATCGGCCGATTTATATGAAAATGTAAAATTCTACATGTAAAATGTAAAATTTACAAAATTTACATAATTTGACATTTTTTTTTACATTACCAAATTGGATCGATTTTCAATGATCCAATTGCTGACTGCAAGGGTATATAAACTTCGGTTTACCGAAGTTAGCTTTCTTTCTCGTTATTTATCAATATACACATTACTGTGTGACATACTTAGTAACATATAAGACTGATGTATTTTTCGTTTTCTAAGATTTTGTTGCAAAGAGTGAGGCTCTCTTTAACTTGAAAATGGTAAATTTGTATATCGATAATGGAAGGGAATATCTTTCTTATGAAACTCGTGAGTTCTGTGTCGAAAAAGGCATCAGCTTTTATTTAACGGTTCCTTCTACTCCGCAATAAAATGGTGTATCAGAACGGATGATTCAAACAATCACCAAAACGGCTCGCTCTATGAATAATTTTGCTAAAATTAATAAATATTTTAAAGGTGAAGCTGTTTTAACAGCAACATACTTAATTAACAAATCCCCAAGTAGAGCATTGCAAAATATAAATAAAACACCATTTGAGATGAGGCATAACAAAAAGCCTGTATTAAAATTTTTAAAGATTTTTGGTTCGACAGTTTATGCACTAAACAAAGTTCGAAAGCGAAAGTTTGGCGAAAAGTCGATTAAAACTATACTTGTCGGGTATGAACCAAACGGGTATAAATTGTGAAATGAGGAGTCGAAAAAATGTATGACAGCTAGAGATGTTGTGGTGAATGAGATATATATGTTAAAATCTAGAGTCTTACATGAAGAAGACTCTTTGGTTCACAGTAATACTGTTGAACCAAATAATGACTCTTTAAATAGAGAGAAAGAAGAGTATTTTTCTCTGGTGGAAATTAATGAATCTGTTGATTCTGAAATAAATGAACAACTCAATGAAAATTCCACAGATCTCGAGAAATCCGATCCATTTGCTAAAACTGATGATAAATCAAATGAAAATAAGTATAAAAATGAGGAAGAAATCAGATGCAGTGAAAGAATTAAGGGTAAACCAAAATTATCATATCGATTTTTAGAAAAATGTCTTATAAATACTCAAGTAAGCTTAAATGATATTCCTAATAAATTTAATTAAATTAAGTTTCGGGAAGACAGATCTTTCTGGGAGAAAGCCATACAAGATGCACTCAACCCCCATTTTAATATTTATTAATACTTGGTCCTTAGTGCAAAAGCCAAATAACGAAAACATAGTTGATTGCAAATGGGTATTTAGTATAAATCAAGATGAGTTTGGTAACTTAGTAAAGTATATAGAAGGGGTCGGCACCCAGCCACACACAGTTTTTTTAGTGCGTATGTGTGCGAAGCTAAAAGACCCGAATGATACTAACAGACCGGAACGATTTGCTACTCTGCTGCTACGAGAACCGACCAATTGTGTACAGGCTACTAGGCATGATACAACTACAGAAGGTAGTCCAGTCGGCAAAACTGTAGTCGCAAGATATAAGTGCGAGTGAGAGAGTGTTGAATAATGAGTGTGAGTGAAACAGCTATACAGTGTGTCGATTAACCCTACACGGTGCATGGGGTTAAAAGAAGCCTTAGTAATGACAAGAGTTGTAGTGTTTACAATTTAATTTTTATTAGTTTTGAATTGAACATAATTTTTTGCTTTTGTTTTTGAAGGAATATTCTTTTGTTTAAATTCTTAATTCTAAAGTAAATTCTAATTTTAAAGTAAAATTTTTTTATATTTTATTTTTTTTTTATTTTTTTAACAATACATATTTTAAATTATTTGTTATTGAAAATTTGTCTTTGACAATGTGTAAAAATATTATTTCTAATTGTTTTATTTGGTCTTTAAATGTCGACAAGGGTTAACGATTTGAAAAAAATTCGTCCGCAGACACCCTTTCTGTTCGACAAGCAAGCACGCACTGAAATTTTGCAACTCAAAACCGAACGACTTCGGCAGCCGACTGGACTACCTTCGGTAGTTGTATCATGCTACTAGGTAGCTTTTCTGCCGCAGCGGCACCTGAACATATGTATATATACGAAGTTGTTTTTACATAGCTCCGAAGTTTGCTACGTCAGCCTAACAGAATCCCGAATAAACACGAAGCGCTTATACTATATATGTCCCGACAGCGCTGCCTGACAATTTTTCCTATGCACAGTGTATACGACGCTGCCGACCCCTGGTATATAGCAAGGCTTGTAGCGCAGGGTTTCACTCAAGAGTATATGACTGATTATGACGAGATATTTGCACCAGTTGCACGAATTTCAACTTTCAGATTTCTATTGGCACTTTTAAATCAGTATAATTTACTGGTTCATCATATGGATGTCAAACCCGCATTTTTAAATGGAACTCTAAAAGACATGACTGTTCCAACTGGCTTGACCCTATGTTATGGGAATAAAGTATGTAAATTTAATAAAGCTATATATGGCCTTAAACAAGCTGCTAGATGCTGGTTCGAGGTGTTTAAAAGCGTATTGAAAGAAGTTGATATGAAAACATAGGAGTTGACCTTTGTATTTATATTTTAAATAAGGGAGATATTTCAAGAAATATATATGTATAGTTTGTTATATATGGATGATGTAGTAATGGCTACAAGCAAATCTGATACAATGTCCCATTTTAAATCTTACCTTCAATATAAATTTCAAATGACTGATTTACGTGAAATGCCGAATTTATTGTTTTTTTTATTGGTATAAAAATTGATAGAACCAAAGGACAGATATGTCTCAGTCAGTCAGCATATATTCAAAATGTATTGAGAAAATTTAATATGGAAGATTGCAATGCAGTTAGTACTTACCTCCAAAGCAAGTAAAACTATGAGGCTCTGCTTTCAGAAGAATCATGTGATTGGTTATTTGATGTACATTATGTTGTGCACACGGCCAGACTTAATTACTTCAATAAGTATTTTAAGTCGATACACAAACAACAATAATAAGGAACTATGGCAATACCTGAAAGGAGTTCTTAGGTATTTAAAAGGAACTGTCGATCTGAAGCTCAGATTAAAAAAAAATATTAATTTTAATAACATTCTTATAGGATATGTAGACTCGGATTGGGCGGGGAATGGAACTGACAGAAGAATTACTACTGGATATCTTTTTAAAATGTTTGAAAGCTGCTTAATATCGTGAAGTACCATGAAGCAAAGAAGGGTTGCTGCTTCATCTACCGAAGCAGAATATATGGCCTTGTTTGAAGGTGTTAGAGAAGCCCTTTGGCTCAAGTCATTAATAAATGAGATTAATCTAGAATTAAATGGTCATATAAATATTTTTGAAGACGACCAAAGTTGTATAAGCATTGCCAATAACACAGGTCGACAAAAATCGACCTTTTTTTTGCCGGCGAATAAAAGCCATTGATTCTAATAGATCTGAACCGGTACATTACTAGTCCGAAACTGAAAAGTTTCCATCACCCACCAATTTTGAGAAAATCGCGGTCAAAGTATCATGCACTGATTGAATCGGAATTGTATAATTGTATAATCCCACAAATCTCCAACTAGACGACATATTGACGAAGCCGTTACCATCTGCAAGATTTATCGCTCTGAGAAGCCAACTGGGACTTTCCGAATAAATTGACTTTGGAAAATTTGAAACGTAGCAGAAGAAAATTCTTTGCCTTGAGGAACCAAACGAAATGGAGCTCATGGAGTTTTTATACCCGGTACCCATAGGGTACAAGGGTATTATAAGTTAGTGCCAACCGAGAATGTATGTAACAAGCAGAAGGATAAATCTCCGACCCTATAAAGTATATATATACTTAATCAGCGTCACTAGCCGAGTCGATCAAGCCATGTCCGTCTGTCCGTCTGTCCGTCTGTCCGTCTGTCTGTCTGTGTGAAACAACAGATCTCAGAGACTATAAGAGCTAGNACTAGCCGAGTCGATCAAGCCATGTCCGTCTGTCCGTCTGTCCGTCTGTCCGTCTGTCTGTCTGTGTGAAACAACAGATCTCAGAGACTATAAGAGCTAGAGTTACTAAATTTGGTGACAACATTGGAATCTGTTGCACGCAGATCAAGTTTGTTTTAAAATTTGGCCACGCCCGCTTCCGCCCTCGAAAATCATAAAAAACGGTATACAACCAACATTTGTCTCTTTTGAGTGTTGCTCAACATGTTTCTAGCAATATTTGTCTTCATTTCTCAGAAAATGTTCTTTTTTCCATGTTCATGTGCTGTTTAATTTCACCCACAATGTTTTGGGTACCGTGTATCTTACAGTCGGTCACACTCGACTGTAGCTTTCCCACTTGTTTTTTATTTAAAAACAAACTTTTTCATAATTCATAAATCAATACTCATAGGAAAATCTTTATCAAAATTATTGTTTAAGAAATTAATGAAATTAAATGCTTTAATATTTTTTTATAATTTTATGATGCTTGAAATTTTATGTTAATTTTTGCTCGAAAAAGGTTTGTTAATTTTGCTTGAAAACTTTATGTTAACTTATCTTTATACATATTAACATACACACATATAAGTAGATCTAGTTGGGTTTTACTGAGCTTCCCCAACTCTTTGTAACGAGTGCTGGATCTAATTGTTATCCCCAGAATTGAAGAAACAAATTAAATAAGCACAAACTCGTCTGTCAAAATGTAATTTTTGAGGTGGTGTGTTGTAAAATATGAATATACTGCTAGGAGCAAAAGTCACATGGATACTCATGAAGACACATTTGTTGTTTATATGTGTGAGTGAAGTGGATGAGGAGATCGCAAAAAGTAACGAACCTTCTTGCGCTTCATTGTCTACCCTTCGGTTTTTGCTTGTACTCGCGAACACGAGCTTTACCCTTTAAAAAAAAATAAGTCGAAGCGTCTACTTAGTTTTTCTGGTTGCTGGTTTGGATAATACTTTATTGTATTATATTTGTTTATAAAAACCATACTCAGCCACTACGTACTGCATCTACCACGGAAAGATTGCAGACTGCTAGTGGGAATACTCACAGGACACTGCCTGGCTGCGACGCACGCAGTTAAGCTGGGCAACACCATCAATGGAAACTGCAGTTAAAATGAAATCGTGTTACAGTTTTGCACCTCAGTGTAACTATCCACCTTGTAATTCCTAATTTAAACAAATTGATAAAAGCCTGTCGCACTAACAAAAATTCAAACTACTGAAAACACTAAAATTAGCACTTAATGGGTACATAACAACAATAAGAGAACCAAACATAAAAAAAATATCACAAAATTACCCAATTTCTCTTCCCACCAACAAAAAAATGATCAACTTTTCATCAAATAAAAAGATTCAAATAATTATCCAGTGCAAAGAATTTATGGTATCATTTCAGGGGTAACGACATAAGTCCGCGCGACATATCTCCGCCCATAAATTTTTCCCGCAAAGATATGACGCAAAATCCACGCGGAGATACATATGTCGTTTCCATAACGCCATGAAGAAGAAACATTTTAAAGTTGACGAAAAACGCCATGAAGAACTCGTCCGCAGACTTTGTGGAAGAAAAGGAGATTAATTCAGATGTGAAGATGAAAATCCAAGGCTATCGAAACATAATAGTACCCTATTCTACCAATTTTGATTGCCCAGGCTGGGGGATATTCACACAAGTTTTTTCCCGCTCTTGCATAAAACATCTGCCAAATATTTTGCATACCTTCAAGTAGCGCATCATCAGAGCGAGTTTTTCTTACGTTAAAAACCAAAAAACCGAAAAACGATGTATAATTTCCAGCAATCCAGACATTAAGAAAATAATTTTCCTACATTTAAACATGAAATGAAACAAGAAAGGAAATGTTTGTATACCCTTGCAGTCTGCAATTGGATCATTGAAATTCGATCCATTTTGGCAAAATTGAAAAATAAGTTTGTTCATTTTTATAACAAATACCTACACATTTTACATGTAGAATTTTACATTTGCATACAAAAAAAAAACTCAAGACGGACAGACGGACATGGCTAGACCGACTAGCTGGAGATGCTGATCAAGAATATATATGTATACTTTATGGAGTCGGAGATGCCTCCTTCACTGCCTTGAAAATTATATATATTATATTAATTATAATACGCTCTGCAAGGCTTTTTGAGAGCATTGAAGTTTTCCTGCAAATGCCATCAAAAAATTATATTATATTTATTCGATTTTCTCACTTCAGATTGCTGAAGAAATAACCGCTCTATTTTCACATTTTATTACAAAAAATACATGTACATATTCATAGTGTATGTTTTTTGTGTAAAAATATATATATGTGTGTAAATATAAAATAATACGTAATATTTGAAATTCTCATCCATATTTTGTATTTTCTTGTCTGTGGTTTTTGTTTGTTTTTCGTAGCTTGGCCTAAGCTCTTATAGTTTAATAGTTTATAGTTCATAGTTTATCATGTTGCATTTTTACATGTTATAGTAGTCGACAAACTCAACAGACCTTGGACGCCTATTATAGCAGATTGGATCCAATCTGACTGGCTTCCACTTCTTCTTTTTCTACGGAACACACGCGCGCGCGTTTAATGCAATCGATCGATCAATCAGAATCAAAGGAGGAATCGAGTTCGGAAAAAAGATGGGAAAAGAAAGAGAAATAAAAAACGATAATAAACAATTAGGAATAAATGCTCGTCTTCTGTATGCACACACATACACACATATCTAATGGCTTAAATAATATCGAGTACACGAAAATGACGAAAATGATACAGAAGAAAATGCAATTAAAATCGAAATCATTCCATTATTACATACAATGTATTTACTAACTAAAACTAAGCGCATTCGCAGCTATGTATGTATCATTTGTTGATTGTTTTCGTTTGTTTTTAATGTTGTAGAAATGAATACTTTACATGCTAATTAATTTTTCCGTACTAATTTTGTCGAATTTTGGCTTGGCACAGTCTTATATAGTCTAGGATATATAGTATAGGAATAGTATTAATATGATCGATGGAAAGGATTTGGAATGCATTTGGTGGTGTGCCCTTCACCGCATGCGGTGTGGTGTGTGAAGCATGGAGTAAGTGGTGGCGATGGGACAGTGACTACAGTATACATATAACGATTGTTTATACGTGTTGATTAATTACAGGTAGGTAGGTAGGAAGAGAAGGATTTTAACTTGGAAGCCTCGCAGCGGCAGCATGCATTTCTTATATATTTTATGAGATTTCACTGGGTTCTGCTGTTATATGTTATAATGTATATTTCCTTGCATAGCAAGGACAAAATAGCGGTCGAAAAGTGGATACAGGAATGAATAATGCCATCTCCGGGGGTACGGCAAAGGATATATGTATCATGTCGGAGCACAGAGACAGGAGCGAGGCGGCGATGGTGCTGCTGGCTGCGTTCATGAACACTTGGACGGGTTAAAAGAACACGAAGCAAAGCGGGCAGCGAGCAGCTCACAGCAACAACAGTAACAACAACTACTATGGAAAATCCGGTTACAGCGCATTTTTCGTTAATTGCAACGCTTACTCTTCGGGTTAATAACAAAAATACTTAAAAATTGGAAAAATGTTCAAAAGGTTGAGAAATAAACCCTTTGTGGCGATGCATTGAACGAGAAACTACACTGCCCCCGAAAATTGATTGGTTTTTGACTAAACTGTAGCACTGGGCGGCGGCTGCTGGGCCGCTGGCGGTATGACATTGGGAATGGCCACCACACAGGCGCCGGCCCTGGCGAAGGCCATCGGCGCCAGGTCATTCCATCCATTCCGCACCGGGTCGTACTCCTCGACGTTCTTGAGCGCATCATTGCCATCGTAGCCACCTACCACGATCAAACGGTCGCCGAGCAGGGCGCAACCAATCGCATCTCGGCCCAGGGCCAGCGAGCAGATCTGGGGGAGCAGGCACAGAGCATTTTTATGATTAGTGAGGAGCCGGAGCCTTAAGTCACTTATAAAACTCACCAGTGTCCACGTATCGGTGGCCGGGTCGTAGCGCTCCACTGTCTCCGTGCGGCAGACCATGGGATTGCTGGCAGGGCAGTCGTGGCCACCCAAGGCATATAGGAAGCCATTAGCCACCGTCACCTGGAAGAATAGCGAAATGTTTGTGTGAAATCCCAGTTATTTCCTCAGGAAAACATCTTGATTTTGATTTAATTATAATAGCCCCTGGTTACTTACGCCAACACCTCCGCGCCGTCTGTTCATTGGCGCCAGGAGACTCCATTTGTTCGTGTGCGGATCGTAGCATTCGATGGACCGATGACAAACGGAACCGTCCCGCCCGCCTACAGCATACAGACGGCCGCCGAGCACAGCCACGCCTGCAGTAGAGCGCATCGAGGACATGGGTGCCACATAGCTCCAAGTGCGTGCAATTGGATCCCATCTGGAAGGGATGATTAAATATATTAGGACATCTTCGTAGTCCCTCACCTCACCGCTCATCGCTCACCTCTCCACAGTGTTCAGGTAACTCCAGCCGTCGTGCCCGCCCACCGCATACAGTGGTCCTTCCAGCACCGCCACGCCTAGCCCATGACGCGGCGTGGCCATCGCATTGAGCGGCGCCCAGGCCATCGTATTCAAGTCCAGACTCTCGACAGTGTTTAGGGTCTTAAGTCCGTCGCGGCCACCCACCAAGATCAACTTGTCCTCCATCACAGCGGCGCCGAATTGCAGCCGACGGCCGGTCATGTGCTTCCACGGTGTCCACTTGTCCAGACGCGGACAGTAACTCTCGATGCTGATGGCGCCCTTGTGGGCACCCATCCCACCGACGGCCAGGAGACGGCCTACTGTGGACTTGCGGGGCGTGGTTCGCTCGGTGGCTATGCGGGACCTGCGCTCGGGCATCAGGTGCCACTTGAAGGCCTCCATTACCAGCTGCTGGCATGCATTTGCATTGCACACGTTCTCCACGTGATCCATGATGAAGGCTGGCTGTAGCAGAGGCAATCGCACCAGGGCCAGCAGCTCCGGGATGTGCTGCTCGCGGGCAGTGGCGTCGTGTCGCACCCACGACATCAGACTGTGGAAGACATCCTGTTCGGAGGGTACATTGAGATCATCGCTGCATAAAAGCTTGCCCAGTTGATCGGCGTTTAGCTGGAAAAATTCCTGATTCTGGCACACCTGCATGAAGTACTGGCAGGTGTATGCCTGCGCCAGCCGTAGCAGGGTGGTGCAGCTCTGCTGCTCCGCAAAGAAGGCGAACCCAAGGCAGTTCGATGGATGGAGCTGGCGGGCTAGGAAGTTGCAGCAGGCGGTGACGACGTCATTCAGCTGAAGCAGACAGGCGGTAGCCAGGAGAGTCTCCACGCTATCCTCGCGCATCTCGATGAATCCAGTGTAGCAGTATTGAACCAACATATACAAGGCATCGCCATGTACCTCGCCGAGAGTCACCTCCTGCTCGTTGGTTTCGCGCAGCGATCCCGTGAACATGGCCGAGAAGTAGGCGCTGGATGCCGATAGCACCAAACGATGGGCGGGCACACTGTAAAACATTTCAAAATTAAATGGAATTAATTTTTAAAGTATCTTTTTTTTACCCTTTCAGGATATTATAATTCTAGTCAACGAAAGGACCTAATAAAGTACATATATGTATATGTACAGTCGCTCACAGCTTATTTCGTGCAGAGGTACAGAGGTACAAAGTCGTGCAAAATTTTATTGCAGTTTTTTAAAGAAGTACTAAAAAAGTATAATAAAAGTCGGAACGGGCCAGATTAAACCCCTTAATTTAAAGAAACAAGTAGGAAAGCTACTCTCGACTGAGACATACCCGATACCAAAAAAAGGTCATCATGCTCTTCCCTTCTCAACCGCTTTTTGAGCTCTCTATTCTGAATAAAATTCGCAGACGGACATGGCTAAATCGACTCGACTGGTGATGCTGATATATATATATTTATATGTATATATATATATGTATATATATTTATAGATATACTCATCAAAGGACTTGTTTATTTTTTTAATTTCGACATAAAAATTGACTTAAAAATTCATAACTTTAAAACGAGGTCCTTAATCAAAAAAGTCTTATTGCACACCATAGCAAGTACTTTTAAGAATATGCGGTAGAAGTTTGAGCCAAATCGGTTTGGTTGATCTTTGGTTTCGAGAAAAACCTTCTTATTTATGAAATTTCCAACAAAATGAGGTACCACTCATTTCAATTGGACAAAGGATAACAGAGATACGGACTGATCTGTAAATCAATGTATCAGTACTACTGGCGTTCATACAAATTTCTATAGATACCATTATTTAAGGAATGTGCCGAAAAGAAACTGCACACTTTCTTTCTACTATAACTTTCATGTTTTTTATTAGATTTCAATTTTTCTTTTTGTTTTTTTTTAAAGCAAAACTTAAACGTTAAATTATTATAAAAAGAATTAAAAAAAAATTAACATCTTATTTTTGAGCGAATTTTTTGCTTAACTCCTTTCATCAGGTTCTGCACACCCTCCTTGGTGACCTTGCCGGCTGCACGCATCCAGTTTTTTTTCATGTCTGTGTTGTTTTGGGAGAGACTACCATTTT
Source organism: Drosophila auraria (assembly GCA_008042615.1). Lineage (NCBI taxonomy): Eukaryota > Metazoa > Arthropoda > Insecta > Diptera > Drosophilidae > Drosophila > Drosophila auraria. The sequence continues at coordinate 811 of VNJW01002489.1, read as the reverse complement.
TTATTAAATTACGCTTAACGATGGCCCAATATCTCTCAATGGGACGCAGCTCTGGGCAATTTTGTGGGTTCTCCTCTTTTGTAACAAACTTGATGTTTTCCGCCTCAAGGAGCGCCAAAGTTGACCGGGCATAGTGCGCTGACGCTAAGTCTGGCCAAAATATAGTCGACACGTTGTGTTTTCGATAGAAAGGTATTAGACGTTTTTTAATGCACTCTCTTTGATAAACGTCATCGTTAATTCTGCCTTTTGTAAAAAATGGGCTGGTTTTTAAGCCACAGGTGCAAATTGCCTGCCATATCAGGACTTTCTCCCCAAATTTGTCCACTTCTATTTTGGTGACCGAGTCGTCATAGGTTTCACCTTTGGCTTTTGTGTAAAATTGGGGGCCTGGTAAAGTTTTGGAGTCTAATTTTACATACGTTTCATCGTCCATTACAACGCATTCGACTGCATCAGTGAGCAAGCGATCATAAAGTCTGCGCACTCTCGTTTTGCCGACTTCTTGTTGACGCAGACTTTTTTTTGGAACTTTTTGTTTTTTATACGTCTTTAGTGCCGTTGTTTTATGCGTTGAACCATACTTGTACTCGTGTGCGTCTTTTTGGCCAAATCTCGAACTGACATCGAGGGATTTTTGTGAATTAAGGCCAGCACCTTCTTATCAACGCTGGCATCACTTGGACCTTTTTTACTACCAGTCTTTGGCAAATCTTTTAGAGAGCATGTCTCCCCAAACTTGATTATAATATTTTTAACACTGTTAACACTAACTTTGTAGCGTTTTGCCAAATTTCGGTACGAAACACCG
>VNJW01002488.1:0-13417 GCA_008042615.1 Drosophila auraria | reverse complement strand
CTAATGGGTCAAGCACGGGCATCAGAATGCAGATCGACACAATCACCAGTGTAAGTTTGATGGACTGGACGTTAAACATCACTGAAACTATTTTATTTTTGTTTGAGTTAATTTTAATAAATTTATTTATTTGGTTTTGTTTTAATGTTTTATTTGTCGGTCTTTTTACTTAATAAGGTTTTTTATTTACTTTATAATGCTTATGAGTTCCATTATTGGTGTAGGTTCCGGGACATCCTTCAGGCTGTTACCATTGGTCGCACGACCAGTTTTTTATGGCTACGGTCGCGATGTCCCTGGATCACCTTCTTGTAGGTGCTAAGTCCTTTTAGCAACAGGGTAACGAGCATCATTCCTGCGATGAACATAAGTACTTGGTAGACCTGCACGATTTCGTCCTTGTGGTCGACAACTTCAATTGTATTGATGACGTTGGCCGTGATGTCGTTAATTTTTGAACATATTGTCCTTGCAGTCACTAGTGTTCGGTGCTTGGTCGTTGATAGCTAAGGTATTACTACTGCACTCCGGACTTGACGTTTTTCAGGACTGTTGGAGGTTTTTCCGAATCAGAGACGAGGCGCGTTTTTAATAATCTCCACGAGGGCTTGCTGGTTTTGACTTGCCTTGGTACTGGTAAACCGGGGTCTTTTATACCAAAAAATGTGCCAACTTTCGTCTAGGAATCACAGGAATGGAACACAAAAGTGTTCCCAGTTAGTGTCATCAATTCCCCTCTTTTCACCTATTGGCTAGAGCTAGATTTGGGTCGTCTTTGTTCTAACGTTTGACAGCAAAATAAGCGGTGTTGGGTTGCTAGTTATTGCATGGCCTAATTAGGCGAGTTTGGCGGTGTCATCTGCCAGAGCAAAATTCTTACATTGGCTATTCTTGATTTTCTTCCGTGTTACCCGTATGAATCACGTCGCCCTAACCGGCGTACGTAACAGCCTTTCCGAAATAAAAACGTTCATCCTGTTGATTGGCTGTCTGTCTCTCTGTCGATTTTTTTGTATTAGACTCCTGGAACCACTTTTGTTTTATTAAACAGCTCGAGCTAAACATTTTTTTTTGCGACTTTTTCGGTTTCCCGCTAGATTTCCCGCGCCCATAACTTCTAAACGACTAAAGCTCCAGAAACGAGCTATATGTCGTTAGAATGGTATTTTGCCTAGACATAATTTATCTTAATATAATATTTAAGAATTTATAATTAAAATTAATTTTTTTTTAAGTTTTTGTAATTTTTTCAAAAGTGGCTCTAACGATTTTGATAGTCACTCAAGGTCATATAGCCCTTGAGATGACTCAACTTTTGGTATATATCACATATCTGAGAAAATTCGCTTTCTCGAGATTTTACTCATTAAAATTAGTAGCAATGATCCCATATAAATAACCTTTTACATGCACTTTACATACATTTATGTAAAAATACATATAGAGTCATATAGAGACGTGCACAATTGTAATAATCTTTAAAACCATCAAACAAAACGTAAAATATTTTAAATTTAAAAAAACCTTTTAAAATGTTTGTTTTTAATTTGATCCACTTTTTGCTTTCCCCGCTACCTTGGCGGGAAAATAGGAAAAAACCGACTTCTCGCGTCCATAACTTCTGAACGACTAAAGTTACTGAAACGTGCTATATGTCGTTGGAAAGGTATTTTAAAATAATTTAAATAATAATTTTTTTGCCTTTACAAATTTATCTAAATGTTATAATTACGAATTTATAAATAAAATTCATTTTTTTAAAGATTTTTAAATTTTTTGTAAGAAAATGGCTCGTACGATTTTCATACTCACTTCAGGCCGTATAACCCTTGGGATTACTGTTCACCTTTTGGGGTGCTACTCATATCTCCGAAAATTCGCTTTCTCGTCAAAATTAGTACCAATGATCCCATATAGCTAACTTCTTCATATATGGATTTTTTTTTTTTTAGTTTTTCACATTTGAAACAAATACTTCTGGTATCAGAAACACCTCTTAACGAGATACTTAATTTTGTGACGGTAACCGGCGTTCAGCTAATATCAATGTCATATCTATGTGCTATAATTTTTTAATAATAGCTAAGTCATATAGGAACGACCTCTGGACATGGTATTGAGCTATACTAAGTAACACTAACAATTGGAGAACTACATACATATGGCATTTTAAAAACTTCTGATATCAAACAAAACACCTCTTAACGAGGTGAGTAAAAGTGACGATGGCACATTCAACTCAAAAAATTTCTGATACCAAACTTTGTGACGATTAATAGTTGTTTAAACAAAAATATTAAAAAATTGTTTAATTAGTTTCAAAATCGGCACGCTGCCTGTTTTGCCTTTTTCAATTTTACAGCTAAGTGCCGATTTTGAAACTAATTAAAAAATTTTTAAATAGTTTTGTTTAAATAACTATTATCAGCTACAGTATCAGAAATTTTTTGAGTTGAATGTGCCATCGTCACTTTTATCTCACCTCGTTAAGAGGTGTTTTTGTTTGATTTATACGATAGGAAATCAAATTTTCTAGGCCGGAACTTTATCTGGCCTCAAAAATTTGACAGGGAGGGTGGGAACCGGCCCTTAGGCTGAAATGACACATTCAGAACATATACAATAGACATCCGGTACAGATTCCTATCGGTCAAGCACCTATTCCAGAAAGAGAAGGTGAAAGTTTGCATCTTGACATCTATTACGCCCAAAATCTGATATTTATTTCTTGTATAGATTCTTATTCAAAATACTTTGTCGTAAAAGAAATTTCTAATAAACTAAATATACAAAATAAAGTTTCAGAAATTTTACAACAGTTCCCATTGGCCAAATCTTTGATGATAGATAACGAACCAAGTTTTTCTTCATCACAATTTAAATCCTTTGCACAGAGAAATTGGATATCTCTATTCTTTGCAGATCCTCGACATAGCACGTCCAACGGACAAATAGAAAGGGCACACTCTACCTTAACAGAAATAGCTCGCTGTATTAAAGATGAGCTTAATTTAGTTGATTATTCCGAAATTATAAATAAAGCAGCACAACAATATAATTTAACAATTCACTCAATAACCAACCAACGACCTTTTGACATATTATTTAACAAAATCAAGAACGATGATATTCCTAAATTATTGCAACAAGCTCAAGAGAAAATTTTGCATTTTCATAATAAAGATAGACAAAATAAGGATTATCACGTAGGAGAGGTAATTTACGAAAAGGAACACGGGGAAAGAAACAAACTTAATTCAAGATACAAAAAACAAGTAGTTAAGGAAAACCTTCCTAATAAAGTTATTATAAATAACAGAAACCGAACTATTCATAAAGATAATATTAAATAATCTGTTTCAAATTAAAGATAATGTTTTCAATAATGTACTTATTATTGCTTGAATCAACAACCACATGCGAAATTATGGATTACACGAACCATGATTTCCTTCTTTTCAAGGATACCAAGGATGTTCTGATTTATAAATCATACGCAGATTTATTTCATATAACTAATATAAGTTTTTATAGAGATATAGTTAATCTTGAAACAGAATTTCTAAATAGTCACGACAACAAGAAATTTCTTTGGGAAATATCCCACGATTTAAAAATTATCAAAATACTTATCTCTCAATTAATACCCATTAGATCGAAAAGAGGCATCACTGTGGACGGCAGTCCACGTAGTGACGATGAGCACCGAGACTGTGGTGCGCAAGGAGACTACTATATACAGCCGTAGATTTGAAAATCTGCTACGATAGTCCGATCAGAATCATTTATATCTTGATCGAAAGGTATTGTAAACCTCCTTGAAACTGCATACTAAGATTTTTCAAAAACGGATTAGTTTCGGAGAAATGTGAGTGAAAGTGCAAAATTGAAAATTTGAAAATTGGAGCAATTGGGGCCATTGGAGCAAAAATCCCCAAATTTTTAATGTGGTTGTGATCTAGCTTTAAATACGCGTCGAATGACACCTCGATCATCCTGATCCGATACTCCGTTCAAAAGATATTCAATAAACAAGATTTTAACAGCCTTTCCGAAATGAAAACGTTTGTCCTGTTGTTTGTCTGTCTGTCTGTCTGTCGATTTTTTGGTTTTAGAGCCCTAGAACCACTTTTATTTTATTAAACAGCTCGAGCTAAACATTTTTTGTTATACGACTAGTTTGGCGGGAAAGCAGCTAAAAAGGCTAGATTTCCCGCGCCCATAACTTCTAAACGACTAAAGCTACAGAAACGTGCTATATGTCGTTAGAAGGGTATTTTAAAATGATATTAGCTTTGCCTTGACATAATTTATCTAAATATAATATTTAAGAATTTATTATTAAAATTCATTTTTTTTTTTAAGTTTTTGTAATATTTGCAAATATGGCTCTAAGGATTTTGATAGTCACTCAGGGCCATATAGCCATTAAGATGGTCCAACTTTTGGTATATAACACATATCTGGGAAAATTCGCTTTCTCGATATATTACTCATTAAAATGAGTAGATCCCATATACCTAACCTTTTACATGATACATACAGAGACGTGCACAATTGCAATAAACTTTAAAACCATCAAGTAAAACGTAAAATATTTTAAATTTGAAAAAACTTAAAATGTTTTTTTTAATTTGATCCACTTTTTGCTTTTCCCGCTACCTTGGCCGGAAAACAGGATTTCAATTTCTCGCGCCCATAACTTCTGAACGACTAACGTTACTGAAACGTTCTATATGTCGTTTGAAAGGAATTTTAGAACGATAATTACTTTGCCCTTACCAATTTATCTAAATATTATATTTAAAAATTAAATTAAAATTAAAATTATTTTTTTTTAAGATTTTTTTAAATTTTTATAAAAAATAACTCTTACGATTTTGATACTCACTTCAGGCCGTATAACCCTTGAGATTACTGTTCACCTTTTAGGGAACTACTCATATCTCCGAACTCTAATCTACCAATGATCCCATATAGCTAACTTCTTCGTACATGGATTTTTTTGTTAGTTTTTCACATTTGAAACGAAAACTTCTGATATCAAAAACACCTCTTAACGAGATACTAAATTTTGTGACGGTAACCGGCGTTCAGCTAACAGTATTGTGACAATTAATAGTTATTTAAACAAAAATATTTAAAAATTGTTTAATTAGTTTCAAAAGCGTGCCGATTTTAAAACTAATTAAATTTTTTTTTTAATATTTTTGTTTAAATAACTATTAATCGTCACAAAATTTGTTTTCAGACATTTTTTGAGTTGAATGTACCATCATCACTTTTATCTCACCTCGTTAAGAGCTGTTTTTGTTTAATTTGAAGTGACGGAAAAAAAAATGTGATGAGAAAAAAAATGGGCAAGGTTGAATTTCCAAAATCCCACGAAGAAAAATAAGATCGGTTGGGCAGAATTAATTTGTGGTTGAACTTTATTCGTCTTCATCGGCTGGTCGAGAATTAGAACTTAATAAATGTCATAAAATAGAAGTTGGGGAGAGCGGCTTAGAAAGCTCTCGCGGACTGGAGGAAGAGATAGAGAGTGTGCGAGAGCGCTGGGCTCCGTGAAGCGGGTCATTTCGAAGCCGCTAGCGCTTCTGTTTACATTAAGCCAAAAATTACGACTATAGCTTATATAATGTTTTTTACGATTTTCGGGGGCGGAAATGGGCGTGGCCAAATTTTAAAACAAACTTGATCTGCGTGCAACAGATTCCAATGCTGTCACCAAATTTCGGTTTGCACTAACCTATAATACACTTGTACCCTATGGGTACCGGGTATAATTAAAAAACAGTTTTTTTAAATTAAAAACCCGCTTAATATTAAACCCAGATTAGTCTAGTATTTTTTTTATTAAAAATATGTTTGAGAAAAGGATAACCGTATTTTTTGTCTTTCAAATTGCATGCACCATTTCAGTGTTTTGATTTTTTAAAGTTTTTTGTCCAACAGCGATTATCTCGAAAAGTATTGATGGTAACGAAAATATATTTAAGGGTCATTATATGGACATGGAGCACTTTAAAATGTCGGTTTGCCTTTTTTTTTTTTTCAGAGCGAAACAAAATCAGGGGTGGCCGAGTTGAAATGAAATGTCCCATATGTATGAAAAGGGAAATATAAATATATATGTATGTTTGTGGCCGCGCAGAATAGCACGAATAAAACAGCGGCTTATATTTAATAATATGTGGGTAGATGTGGACTGTAATTTCACGGAGTCTCGGAGTATTTGTTGTATATTTGCATATATATAATTTTGTTGTTGTTTTATTGGATGTGTGTATAAGTGCAGTTATATATATATGTATAGATTTAATTTTGTGTAATTTCGGACGTATATTTTTCAATATACTTGATTTGAATTGTATTGGATTGTATGAAAATATGTATGTATGGGGACGTGTGATTATTTATGTATGTTCGCTTGGACACCAGGAGGAACACAGTGAACGAGAAGAAAAATGTATAGGCCGATTTTGCCAGAACGATTTTTTTTTTTATTTATTAATTTTGGAACTCCTAATTTTTACTGCGGCTGGGCGCGTATGTATATTTTCACAGTCACTTTTCTTTTTGTTTGGAAATTTTCACTTTGCCCAAAAAGCAAAAATACTTTGCAAGCTGTCGGAGAAAATTTGACTTCGGTCTTTGGACACTAGCAAACCACACAGATATAAGACACTGTTCACACATGAACACGTTTATATATAAATATATATTTATCTTTAAGAAATCAATGCAGCTGTACGCATGCGCATGTGCGCATGACCCTAAAACATAGCGGCAGGTTGAGCGTAACACAAATATGTAAACCGATCCTCTGCGTGGGATCTCAGCATATCTTTAAATATGGCGGCCAAACGGGCCTAACACAAAACACTTGACAATATGTACATGTAATTTAAATCGCTGCGTGGGATCCACGAATCCTGTGTTCACCCCTATCGCACTCAAGAATGTATATCTAGAATAACTCTCAAGTTTTCTCCATAGTGGTAAGAGACTCAGAGGAAGGACAGCACCTCTAGTTTTGCAAAGTGTTACCGCTTGCAGCTAAAGATTGCTAAAAAATAATGCACTCTTGTTTTTTCCCCAAGTGGTAAGGAACAGAGTATAACTATAAAGCAAAAGGATATAAAAGAGTCCTTATTGTAAAATTATGGAAAAAATTTCAAAAACGAGAAAATTATAATCGTAAACAATTTTAAAATTGTGGTCATTAAATCGTCAATTACAAAAAAAATAAAATAATAAATAAATAAATTTATTTTTTGTGGGGCGTATTCGAGGCCAAAACATCGAAGTAAAAATAAACTACACTGGTCGACAAGAAAAATGCCGGCGAATAAGACCCATTGATTCTGGTAGATCTGAACCGGTACATGACTAGTCCGAAACTGAAAAGTTGCCATCACCCACCAATTTTGAGAAAATCGCGGTGAAAGTATCAAGCACTGCTTGAATCGGCACTTTTCAAGGCTTAATAACTCCCAAACCTTACGTTGCCCAGAGCGGGTATTCAGCTTAAAAAGAGTTTTTTTTGTATTTTAATTGCTAATTTTCTTTAATCATTTTATTCCTTAATTAAGAATTTGTTTTTAATTTTATTTAATTGTTTCATCATTTAAAAAGTTAATTTTAATTTTTTTTTTTTTTTTGACGTTGATGCACTACAGTCAGTACACTCCCGTTGAAGCTGCCAAGCAACAGGCAAAGAGTTGCGACGCAGGTGGCCGCCAAAGAGTAGACGACGAGAAGTCAACGGGACTCCGGTGGACTTTGAACCAGGATCACCGCGCCGTCAAAATTCAGGATCAAAGTTTCAGAATCAAGGATCCGAGGCGCGTCGAGATCCTGGGATAAGGATCAGGCGAGCGAAGCGACGGTTCGGGGCAACGTCGAGCTTTAGGAGTTGCACGCGTGGCTAAGCTTAGGCCAGGCGATACACCGTGGCGACGATATCCTTTGCCGAGGTGCAGAGTGGGTGCTAAGGGTGGCGCTGTCGATTAGGGAGGACGCAAGTTTCACCTGCCAGGCAATACATCCTGCTAGCTCTGTAGAAAGGCGGCGAAGCGGGCGGTAAGGGCGGCAGCGGCGCAAGGAAGTACAACCGAACAGTCAGCTGGAGGGAGAGCAGCCGCAACAGCATGCGCGAGCGAGGCGAAGAAGCACAAGTGAAAATCTAATAAACAGACCAAAGTACCATATAAGTTCTCAGTGTTCTCATTGGCCGGGCAGTCACAATAATAATTTTGGTGGAACAAACCTTCGCAGTCGCTAGGCTATGGCCAGGCAAATCAATTCGTTACAGTATGATGCTTCCTTTGCAAACTCGTTATATCGAATCGAAGCTTCCCAAATCTCACAAGGAGTGATCGAATTGGTGGAATATCTCCACAAACGGAAAATCTCAGCATGCACTATTTTTTTACGACACACCTACTCCACAATCTCTCAAGGTATCCGGAGTGATCCTAGAGAAACGACTCCCGTGGAGGCAGCATATAACCAAAGTGACAGAAAATATAGTGCAAACCTAAGAATGCTAATCTGGATAAAAAACATCGACCACTCCTAGCCTCAGCAACAAAGTGTTGCTCTTCAGATCAATAGTTGTCCCTTCCATAAAGTATTGCATCTTAATATGGGGTACTGCTTTTTTAGTTGTTGTTTAATGGCTAAGAAAATATATAACTAAAATTATAAAAAATAAAATTAATTGATAGAATAAAACTGGAAGAAACATCAATGTAAAAACATCGTTACTGTAACGATTTTACGTCGATGTTCCCAACCTATATCCGAGACACACAATTTTTTTTTTAAATTCCAGGGCTACAACATAGCAAAAATATGTGACAAATTTAAGTTTGTAAAATGCATTATAACTAAAGAACGAGAGGTCTCCCATTGGATATTCTTGTTTAATATTGAAGTAGAAAGGCCAACGCTCTTTTTTAGCTGAATACCCGCTCTGGGCAACGTAAGGTTTAGGAGTTATTAAGCCTTGAAAAGTGCCGTTTCAAGCAGTGCATGAGACTTTGACCGCGATTTACTCAAAATTGGTGGGTGATGGAAACTTTTCAGTTTCGGACTAGTCATGTACCGGTTCGGATCTACCAGAATCAATGGGTTTTATTCGCCGGCAAAAAAAAATGTCGATTTTTGTCGACCTGTGCTATCAGTGACATAATAAAAAAAGAAAAAAAAAAAAAAACCAAAAAAGTGAAAAATATATTTTCAAAACAAAAACCAACCACTGAACCTAGTACAACTACAAAACCAACAACAAGCTACCAGAAGAATAGAGAGGGTTGAAGCGATACAAGGAAATCAAAGAAAAACGTTTGTAATTAGAATAAAGATGATTAAATTCTACTGGGACAGACTGAATGAATTGAAAAAAGTCGACCAGATTGATGTCCCTGATAGGAATTATGATGCTATTTTCGAAGAATTAGAATTCAAAATCGATACTGTCACAAACGACATGAAAACGAAATTAGAAGAAGTAGTGCCAAAGGTAGAAGTTGCAAATATGAAAATTTATGATTTGCCAACTCTACCAAAAATACAGGTTCCCACATTTTTTTGAGATTCCAAAGATTGGGACCTGTTTTATGAGTTGTTTAATGAACTCATACATTTAAGGGAGGATTTGAGTCCGACTTTCAAATTTAATTATTTGAAGAGTTCACTTAAGGGAGAAGCCAGAAATGTGGTTCCTCACTTTTTGTCGGGCTCAGGAGATAATTATGGGGCCGTTGGGAATTATTAACCAAGCGGTATGAAAATAGGAGAAAAATATTTTCAGACCAATTAAATCGCCGGCTTGATCTTCAAAACTTAAATGTTGAATCAAGTAGGCTGTTGAGCTAGTGAGCTTTTTTACTAACTTAATTAAAACAAACGCGATTGTTTCATCAATTTCAATATGTTTATTTGGCCGCGCAGGGCAATATCTTGGGCGTTGAAGATGCACTACGGTCAGTACACTCAAGTGGCCATTTAAAACCAAGCCCGGGCTTGGTAGGGTTAGGTGTTTAATAGGCGCGAAAGAAAAGCATAGATAAAAGAATGCGAGGAAATATAAACTACTATCAGGCAGCTCGATTGTTATCTTGCATGTGTACTAGGTGGGTTAAGATTAATGTTTTTAGTTTAGGAAGGCTATCTACAGATGAGGTAATTTTATACAAATCATTATAGTTTGCACATAATACTCTAAAGGGTTCATGCATTTCATACGATGTTCTGCAGCGGTGCAAAACTAAAGGCAGGTAGGATCTTGTGGTTCTACATGGTACGTGGAAATTCAACTGACCGCTGCTTTCCACGTCACCACAAATCAGATTTTACATAAAGACAATGCCTACATCGTTCTACGGTTTGCTAGAATAAGAGGGCAACCCAAGGTTTGCATCCCAGTTTAAGCCACGAAGAGCGAAAAGTAAAAAGTTCTTTTGAACTGACTCAATGCGTTTGCTGTGGACGTCCCACTGGGGACTCCAAACGCAAGATCCATATTCTAAAATAGGACGAACTAACGAAGTGTATAAATTCTTCGTGACGTAGGGGTCATCGAATTCCTTCGACCACCGTTTAATAAATCCAAGCACACCCCTGGCTTTATTCACAATGCACGAAATATGATCAATAAACTCCAGTTTAGGATCTAGACGGATACCCAAATCGTTAAATAGAGTGAACCTTTCCAAAGAGCAGCAGTTCAGCGTATAAGTCACATGGGTGAGACACGTGAGAATGTCATCAGCTTGCATTTGGATCCGTTTAGGTTTAATAAGTTTGCATTGCACCATGTTTGAAAGTTATTAAGATCTGTTTGTAAATCCGACTGGCAAGCGCGGTCCTTGTATTGCACACAAAGCTTAACGTCGTCAGCGTACATAAGTACTCTGGAGTTAGTCAAGACTTTGGGCAGGTCGTTAATAAATAAAGTAAAAAGTAAGGAACCCAAGTGGCTCCCTTGCGGGACACCAGAGGTCACCCGGAGAACATTCGACAAGTTGTTTTAAAATAGAACCTTTTGCGTCCTGCCATTCAGATAACTTGAGATCCACCTAAGAAGATCGACAGGAAAATCCATTAAGTCGAGTTTCCTAACAAGAAGGGAGTGATTAACGGAGTCAAATGCTTTACTGAAATCAGTATAGATCACATCTGGCTGCAAATGTTGTGGAAAGCCCCTTATAATGAAAAAAGTGAGCTCCAAAAGATTAGTAGTCGTTGATCTTCGTTTTATAAATCCATGTTGGCATGGAGAAATTACTGATCTACACAGGTGCTGCAAATGGGGAGTTATTACGTTTTCGAAGAGTCTTGGAATGGCTGACAACTTAGAAATTCCTCTATAGTTGTGAGCATCCACTTTGCTACCTTTTTTGTGGAGAGGAATGACAAATGATTTTATCCAAATAAGGGGAAATTGGGAAGTTTCTAAGGATAAGGTAAACAATATTAGGAGGGGACTGTACAGGGACTCTGCTCAATACCTAAGCACAGCCTGGTATTCCGTCGGAACCTGGCGAATAAGCCGGCTTGACACGTTGAAGATTCAAGAGAAAGGAGCTTTCGTTAAAGCTAGGACTGAAGATTAGGTTTGATTTGGGCATGCTATAAGAGTAGGTATCGTTTGAATCGGATGACGGAGAATAAGTATTTTGAAAAAACTGAGCAAAAAGATCGGCGATTGCCTGATCATTTTCAGGAAGGATGTGTAATAGGCTTACGTTTAGTGTTGACAAAATTATAAAACTGTTTTGGGTCCTGGGCAAACTGAACCCTACAACGAGTCAAATAGTTTTTATAACACTTAAGCACGGTAAACTTTGACCGAGCCGCTAAAAAGCGAGAATGAACAGGTTGAGAACCGTTACGTTTAAATTTAGAATAGAGATTGGACTTGACATTTTTCAGGCGAGTCAACTCTTTACTAAACCAGGGAGGCTTATTTGAGATTGACGGATAGTATAACGCAACGCATTCGGTAAAAAAGGAATTCATGACATTGTAAAAAATATCCATGGCATCCACCATGTCAGTGCACACGTAGAGATTGGACCAATCAAATTCAGATATGAAATTATTCAGCCGTCAAAAATTCGCCTTACCAAAGCAGTCGACTTTCTTACCTGGCCGATCAGATTTATTCTCCATAGCAGTCCCAATATCGATAGTGACATCGAAAGTAGGATGGTATCGATCTTCGGGTTGCGTCAAGGGCGGGACCCTTACCAAACTGACTCTTGCCGGATCAGAGACAAAGTAGAGGTATAGAAAGGATCTAAGGAATTTCGTTCATGGTTGACTTGAGACAGCGAAATGTCAAACAAGCCATCAATAAAATCGTGAAGTGCAGTAGTTAAAAGTGTGTTAGAGGATTCAGTTGTGGACCAAATAGCTCCAGGAATATTAAAGTCACCTAGAACAATTAAATGGTCCCTATCCGAAAGTCTATTGAAGACCGACTGGATAGCGGAAAGGTGGTTCCAATAAATATCGATATCGGAGGAATATAGGAAAACTGCATTTAAATGATAGCCTAACACAAAGGAATTCAACATCGTTGCATTCCTCGAAAGCTAATACTTTAGACGTGAGGTTTGAGTCAACCGCAATGAAGACCCGCCCCTCGCCTGGAAGGCCAATCAAGCCTGTACGTTTTGTACACAGCTGAAAAAACTTCGGAGATTAGGATCTCCGGCTTCAACCAGGTTTGTGTGAACACAATCACCTGGAATGCAAAGAAAACACTATGGGAATACAATTTAGGAAGCTTACTACGCTACCCCCTTGCATTCTGATGAGAAAGAAGGAGAGAATTGGTTAGTTTTTTGGAGCTGGCACAGTGGTTCTGTCCGGCCTGGGTAGACTAATTCCTACAGGCCGTCTTTTCTTTTTTTTGGCTTCGTACTCCTTATCAACAACATATTGCGGCCAGAAATCGGCAGAGCATATTGTGTTAAAGAGTTCGTCAGGGACATTTATTTTGAAAGATGAAATATCCCTAGCATAAGAGAATTTAAATTGTTGCACCTTAATTTTATCGGATTTGGTTCTGTCTCGGATAAAGACAGTAACATCTTCAGATGTTTGAGATGGTAGAAGCCGAGAGACAAATATCTACCTCGTTCGTGGTACTGCAATAAGGGCTTTTGATAACACAGACTGGTTGGCTGTAGTACCAATTTCGGCCGGTAATCCAGGCCTGTCACCCTGGGGAGCATTCGGGACCGGGATCTGAGGGGTCGTTAATTTTAATTTTGACCCGCCAGCGGACTCAACGGACATCACACTCGGAGGCCGAATCTTTCCTTGCACCCGACCTCAATATCATAGGAGTTAGATATATTGGGGTCGGGGGCTGTGCCGAGGGAGTCAGCTGTTGAGA
>VNJW01002486.1:0-33929 GCA_008042615.1 Drosophila auraria | reverse complement strand
TTTCTTTTCTTCTTATTTCTTTGTGAGTTTCTTTTCTTTTTATTCTCTTATTTACGTTTCAAATGATGGTTTCCGAAATAATGCATCTTTATAGGTTCTAGGAGAAGCGACGTTTGCACTTATATAAAAGAGAAAGAGAATAAAAAACAATAACAAATTCTGGTTTCGGATAGAACGCATATTTATGCGTTTTAAGAGAAGCGACGATTGCACGGAACCGAAGCTATAGAAAAAAAAAGCCGACTGTTCGGGAAGCGCTCGGGTAATTTACTTCCAAAAAAACGTATATATATGCATTCTTAGAGAAGCGAAAGTTGCACATAATATTTATTTTATAACTCATTTCTTCGCTTCTAATAAACCAACAAAAGAGCACATGTTATTGCATACATCTAATATGTATTATATCCTTGTTCTGGCGATTTTTGAGCTAGAATTGGAGGCATATAGAACCGTTTCAGAACCGTTTTTCTTTACAACCCGTTCTACAAGGTCCGACTGGGAAGGCTCTTGGGGGTGGAATTTGGACTCAGGGCCACCTAATGCGCATCGTTAGTTGTGGGGCGAGAGCCACTGCCGCCTAATGCGGTTTCCATGTTGCCCGTCCAGTCGGCCAAAATGTCAAGTTCAAAGTTAATTAACTCGTCCATGCTTTCGGGGTCTCTCTTGCTCTCTGGGTTCATTACACCCGAGGCTCAAAGGGGTGTACTACCGAGTCCCAAAACCAAATAAGGTTAAAGACACAGTTCCAGCTAGGGCTGGTAAAGGGTGAATAAGGATGGATAGTAACCTGTTAGCTCTTGCACCAGTGATGTTGATAATAAATACATACGTGTAAGTTCTGGAAATAAATTAGGTGACTTTCCAGAGGATTCTGGTTTATCTAATGAGGCTGGTCCCTTGAATATAAAGAAAAATGTGTAATTTTCTCTAAAAAATCAGTTTAACCTACACAAAAAAAAAATCAAGAGCAAGGGCTAAGCTAAGCGTTTTCTTAAAAATTTACTTTAGCAGTATAGCGAGTTTATTATAGACTTAATACTTCATAATATCACATGTATACTTATGAGTATAGATTTTATACTCTGTCGATTTAATTGTGTATTATCGGGTATTATTTTTATACGAACCTACATCGATATTTCAATACCATATCGCGTTAGCTGGAATTTAGTTTTTCGCTTTATTGATTTTCGGCAAGTCTTGGTGTAGATTAGTATAGTTTTTATACTTTCGTAGTAACAAATTAATGAGTTTCTTGTTAAGAAAATTGTAATGCTCTAAAGTAAAGAATTCATGTTACAATAGTATAGTTCCTATGACGACTTTCTTTGGTGTAGATTTTTTAAGTGGTGCCCTTACCTGCGTGACTTTGCTTGTTGAAATTTTATAATTTAGGGCACGAACTCATGATTTCAATGCCACTCTTGGAAAAGTGGCATGAAGCTCCGCACTCTACTCCCTTGTTAACCATTTAAATTTAAAATGTCTACAACAAAAAGGTATTGTTGCTCACATTTTGCAAATAAGTAAGTCCTTCCAAGTGGCTGCCTCACTTTATAATGAAACCCGCACACAGCTCAGGCCAGGAAAGTACTTTTGTCTCAAAAACTGGTGCCACCAAACAAATAAAGACATCCTAAAATAAAAAATACAAATGTGATGTTTTTCTTGTTGCAAATTAGTAAAAAAAAAAAGGAGGAGGTCGGGACACTCCCGATTATTTAGCCTGCTTATTTCCTTGCTTCAGCCTGGCAACTTTGTAATCTTTTAGCTGGCTGGCTCCGGCTCCGGCTCTGTCCCGACCTCGGCTCATTTGCATAGTTCATGATTGCTCCGTTTCGGCGGTGTTTGAGCCTCGGTTATATAGCCACTTTGGAATCACTTACACGGGGCATTAAAAAAAGCGCAGGCCACATACGGGCACGCAGCGCTCATGGTATGGGAATGGAATGGCATGGCATGCAAATCCGGGCCAAGAGGCTCCTCCTCCTCCCCCTCCTCCGCCGAGGAGCTCCCAGTGTGCGTGTTGCCTTCGCGCTGGGTTTATTGACTCCCCGTGTACGGATGTGTAATTGATTGCGGACCCGCGTGTGTGTGTTCTGTGTGTTGTGTGTGGTTGTTTTTTGCTTAAATGCCCTTGTGGGTTCTTTAACATCATAATTAAATTACAAATTCGTTTAGTGCTCTATCAACATTTGCCTCGGTTCGTTTGAAACCAAGTGTGTTCGCCGAATAAGCAAATCAATGGGGAGCCGCGCGCCACTCCGAGCACTTAAGTTTTTGTTCGATCTCGACGGGTCCCGGTCTTATCCTGCCAGCGAGCTCCCAAATTGATGATTAGGTTAGAGGTTATTGTTACACAAAATCTGATTGTTTCCGTCTCTCGCCGCACGCACACAAAAAAACAATGGGGAAAAGTCATTCAGTTAGTCAGTCAGTCAGTCACTTGACTTGAATGTCCCATGTACATGAGCCTCCTGCCTCCTGCCTCCTGCTCTCTGCATGACAAAGTCAATTGCGAGGCGCCTTAACATCGTGACTTACATCTCTGTCAAGGGATAAACAGTGAATTTGTTATTAAAGGCGGCATTTTATTCCAAATGCCTCAAGGTTTGGGGCTTCGATTAAAGCGAAATTATATAGCAACATATAATGGTAAAGGTAGCATCGTAATGGCTTTAGCGGGAAGAAAAGTCACTTATCTGTCAGGTGGTTAGCCATGAATTTATTATTAAGACCGGAAATAAAGTTAAAGTGATCCAACTTTGAGGCAGAAAATGATATATGTACATTTCTATTTCAGTCTAATAAAGTATCATCATCCTTAAGCAAAATAATATATCTATATGCCCTAATCTGAGGAATCTACGGAGATAAAAGTGTAGATGAAACAACCTATTGAGGTAAAATTCTATATTTGGTAGAGTTAAGAAAGAATCAAAGGTATCGATGTTTTTTGGAAAGCGAAAATCGATCGAAATATGTATGTTAGATCGGACCACTATATCCAATGGCTGCCTTGGGAATGATCGGGGAATTGATAGAAAAATAACTTTGCTTTGCAACATATTTCTATAAAATTCGGGATACTAGTTTTTTATGGTTTTAAGTCAAGGTTTTAATTTCATTAAGATCGAACAACTATATTATATAATTGATATAGAAGCGATCGGTTGATTTATATGAAAATGTCAAATTGTACATGTCCATTATAGAAAGAAACGGTAGGTAAAATAGTATAATTAGATATAATGCTATGTTTAGTAGAGATGAACAAGAATCTAAGTTATTAATTACTAGGTTCATACACAGACTCGAATACATGTATTCATATTGACAGCTGAGATGCCAGACCTGTAAAATGAATATTTTTATCTGTTTATTAAATAGTAATATACTGGCATCTCATCTGTCAGTATGAATACATGTATTCTAGGCTGTGTATAAGCCCAGTAAATGTGTTTGTAAGCGAAAATCAATTTTAAATCGATTAATATCGCTATATTTCATAGAAAGAGACGGTAGATTAAATGTATATAGTTGAGTGGAAAAAAGAATCGGACTTTTTGATTTATTTTTATGCTTAAATCAATTTTTATTTGATTAACTTGGATGTTTTTTAGTTCAACTGTTAATTTTGTAATATAAGCTTTTGGATATCTACTTTTTGTAATTAGGGCTGGGACTCTATGAAACCAGAAGTGGACTTCACTTAATTTTATCCAACTTGTTCTACTTATAACTATTCAGACTGCAGACTCTAACGGCTTAAACGGCTTAATCTTGTTTGGCCCAATTTAAAGACCGGATCGAATACAATGGCCCAGAACCGACAATTAAGTTAATTTATACAAACAAAAGGGATTCGGTTTACAGGAGCCTGAGCGCCTAAGTGCCGAATCCTCCAAATGAACTCAAAGTTGTGTAGGAAACTTGGTGTTTAATTTGTAGCTGCGCTTATTTTAATTAATATAAAAAGTTAATTCTAATTGAGAAAGGACTTCGTCCGTCTGTGTTGTTCGAGACTACTTTATGTCTCATTTTGCTTGTTTTGTACAAGCAAGGATTCACAAAGAGTGGAGAAATTAGAAAGTCAGGCTCCAACAATGGAGAAACCACAATTTAGCATAATTTACAATTTTATTCCGGCTTCCTCAGTTCCACACACACACACACACAAAGAGCAAAAAGTAAAAGGAAAGTGCGGGAAAAGCGCTTTTCGTTTGGATTTTCTCTGAATTCCTATTTAAATTCAATATCTCCGAAAAGGCAAAGCCATTCACACGGATTTATTCCTAAGCTTTCGCTCTGAATACGATATTCCTGTAGCCTTGTAGTATTTCAGCATGTGTGTGTGGAAGAGGGAGGTCTTGGTTATATTTTTAGTTCGCCTCAAGGAGAAGGATATTTCTGTATTTCCGTATCTCCGCATCTCCACCCGTGCCAGTTACTTTGCGGCTTCAGCTGAATTTAATAAAAGTCAAAGAGCTTGTCGTCAGATTTGGTGGCCTGGCAAAGATCGTATCATTTGCATAGTTAAGCGCGCCCAGCCAACTGGAGTCTGGAGTGTCTAAGTGTCTGGCATGTGGCCGCGATTTGAGTTTCGCGTTAATTCCCCACATCCTTTGCTCGCTCCTTGGGCTTCTGCTCCTTTGGCTTTCTGCGGCCGTGAGGGGCTCCCTTGAGCTGTAATTTGAATTTCAAGTACAGAGCCAATGCCATGAGCGACTGCTTACGGCTGTGTGGCTCCCTCCTGCAACTTCCATTCAAACCCAGCTCCTCACTCAAAAGCTCTTTGTTTCTATGCTGCTGGTTGCGTTGCGGGTTAGGGTGGTCCTCGTCAGTTGGTTTTGTGCTAAAATGAACGCAATATTTGTATCATACCTACCTTATATTTTTCCTTTTTTAAGAATAGGAACATAGTTTCAAAAATTAATTTTTAATTAAATAATAAAGAGTGCAGATTAAATACAGGAAATAGCTCAGACACTTCAAAAGTATTTGAAATAGTTATACATTTCATTGCTCATACGCACCGTTGTTTTTTCTAAGCCATTTTAAAAGTGTCTATTAAGTCTAAAAAGTGTGACCAGATGTCTCCCCAATGTGTATCTTATACCTATCATAAAATCTAACAATCTGGATAAGCTAAAAGTCTCAAGTTAAGATAAGCCTTGTCAATTATCGGATTCCCAGTAATCTTTAAGAAAATATGTATTTAACTCATTGCTTTACCTTCCCCTTAGGTCCACCCTAACTTGCCGTGGCCAGGAGTGTGAGAGTGTGGGTGCTTACAATGTAGCGAGCGAGCGAACGGAAGTGTAAATTGCACACTTGAAACCTGCCAACCTTCACCTCTCCTTCGGCGCGCACTTCTGCTCACGCTGTGCGTGTTTTTCCTGCCCCTGTATTGGTGGTGGTGTCGGTGGCCGTGTGTCTGTGTGTGGCGTTTTTTTGTTTTTTTTTTGCTTCTTTTTTTTTGGATTTTTAATGCGCCCAAGTCGCATTTACAGTCAGCTGGGATTGATTCGAGGCGAGTTGGGCAGCCCCACGCAGTATGCTACACGGAGCATATGTTGGGGATTTGGGCCAGGGGAAGTGGGTAGTAGAAGTTGGCAGTGGAAATGGAAATGGAAATGCTTCCATTTCGTTTTTCGGCATGGGCGTGTTTCACAAATCATGTAAATGGCCCCGCCGCCGCGCCCCTCGTCCTTATTTCGTAGTGTGTGTTTTGTGGTGCGTCAATTGCAATAAATAAATGAAAGCCTCTCTCGACGAGGGGCCATAAAAGTGGCGGGGCGCATCGTAAAAAATTGAGCGTTATTAAAATTTAATTAATCTGTCAGCATGCAACAATTATGACTACAGTTCGCACATAGACACGTGCACACATGCGGCTTTTAGTGGATCCGCCGCCGCCATCTCGTTCACCCTCGCCTCCCCACACAGTCTTCATCTTCTACGTAGGCTTCTACGGAATCCTTGACAGCTCAGGGACAGCTATCTCTTTGCTCCTGCTCTCACTCTCTCCCTTGCTCTCCCTCGCTCGTTCTCCCGTCGCTGTGTGAGTGCGCACATGTATTTCATTTGATTAGGCTTTTGGCTAATCAGCCGCAGCCACACGAACACACTCGCACTCGCGCCAAGTCAAAGTTAATTAAATTATGACTAAAGCTTTTGTCAAGTTGTCGCTGCTTGTTTTTGTTTTTGTCATTCGCACAGGGACACCGAAACAGAGAAAAAAAGAACAAAAATAACCGTTATCAGGCGCAGTGTTTGGCTGTTGTTGTTTTCGTTGCAGCTGCTCTGACGCACTCACACTCACACACAAACACCAGTAATGATGAAGAAGAGAGCGCCGAGCGCCGCCGGAGAGAGAATGGGAGATGGAATGGGACCAATTGTTGCATTTCAATGCCAATGTTTTTTTTTTTTTTTCGTTGCGGTTGCAACAATTGCATCGGTACTCACTTGGCACGCAGGGCCAGCTGCCTGTCGCTGGGACAGACGAACTTGTTGGCCGTGTTGTTGCGATTCTGGAAGTCCATCTTGTCACATTATCGTTGATATTTGGCGGGCACCTGCACATTCATTGCCTGCGACGACCCCAGGCGCCCAATTCCGCTTCGACCTCAGTTCGCTCCACTCGCTATGGCTATTGTTACAGCTCTCGTGCCAACTAACTGTTGTTTGCGGCGCGCAATGCAACGGAACGAAACGGAACCAGACGAGACGGAGTGAAACACGTCCGAGTGCGCACGCAGTTGGTGTGCGACTGGCATAACTGCCGCATTGCCGACCAGCAACGGGAAACGCGGCGTTTACAGTTACCATCGCAGACGCCGTCTGCCAGAGATGGCAGTTTCCCCAATTTGGGCGATTATCGAACAAGGACGTGAGATCGAAATGATATTAGTTACTGTTCCAGAGTTAATCACTAGCACATGTTACTAGTGCGTTTTTAGGACACAAAAGTAATCTTTTCATTGCCTACTTTCCAGCACCTATGGACTAGAGCTGGTAGTTTTTGTTTCCTAACAAATACCTTAAGCAAAATATTTATATTGACTGAATTAATAAACAAAAAATAAATGAATAAATAATAAATATATAAAATATTTAAAAAATTGTATGAACAATTTGTGCCAACGATGGTAGTAACTGTTTTATTATTTACCTTCACCAGATAACAGCTTATGTGAGCTATGATAAGCTTCAAGTTGATCGATAAGTTCACATATCGGCGAGGGCCATGCCTAGAAAGTATCGCCTGTGCCGACTGCTCCTCCGCGTCCCTCCCCCGCCTGTTGCACAGTGGAGTCGGCCTAACGGCCATATGGCCACGCGCAGGAAGCTGCCAAAGTGGCGCGAGTGGAGCTGTGTGCTATGCTGGGCCGAAGCTTTGTCATACTTGCACGCGCACAGGCCGAAAGCAAAGCTCGGGGCCCCAATCCAGCCACTTGAGCACGGCCATCGCACGGACAGTGCTGCCGAATATCCTTTGGCTTTTTAAAGACATGTCTGTCCGTCCGTGTGAAACAACAGATCTCAGAACCTGTAAGAGTTGGAGCCACTAAATTTTAATTATTAATTAATTGGGTTTTAAGGTTGCCATAGAAAATACATAAAGTTAACGAAGAAAGAAAAGCTATTTATGTTCTAATAGTTATTTTATTAAACAATTTAAATTCGTTTGTCCAACAGTGCGTATGATTTTACTTATTCTAAAAATTGCGCATACGCCTCGTATGCCAGATACAAAATGCATTAACAAAATCTTCGGTTAATTCAAAATATTCTCAATTTCTGGGTCTTTTTTAATTAATTTTTTATTTGAAAATAATAATCTTATCTGTTGCACGTAGATCAAGTTTATTTATCAAAATTTATCCACTGCAACTGTAGTCCTCGAAAACCATGAAAAACCTATAACCAAGGCTTAGTCGTGATTTGCAACATCTGTGTACATTTGTGTTGGCAGCACCAATGGGTGTTGCTCAACATTTTTCATAAACTCATAGACTTCATAGACCACAATGCTTTGGGTACCGAGTATATCACAGTCGGTCACACTTGACTGTAGCTTTCCTTCTTGTTTTCTATCTAAAAATTAGTCATTTTCGAGTCTATAAATATTTCAAAACATACATTATGTACTTAAAAACGTAGAAAGAAAAGAGTTGTATAATCTTTCGTTTTTGAATTAAGTTCGGACCAAACTATGTACTGTTTAATTCAGATAATATCGGAATTGGTAACTATACACTACACTATTATGCAATTAAACTATTTTCAAACTTTTAGGTCTCGACCTTGTTTTGATTGTATATTATTTAATTATACAAATGTTTTCCTTATATCTTAATTAATTAACGTCTAAATATCCTTTTTTATTTTTCGTATTTTAGATTTCCTAAATATTTTAAAAACGAAAACGAACTAAAAATAAATTAATGTTTGGCTTGAAAATAGCTAGATGGGCTGCACTTACCGAAGGCTCCTGCACGCGCTAGCTCGTCTCTCTCTCTCTTTTTGTCTCTTCCCGGCATTGCCTTGGCGCTCCCCAACTGTGTCTCTCGCGCTCTGCCTCCCGTTCATCCTGCTCGGACCCTCGCAGCATAATTGTATTGCATACTTTGGCGCACCGACTTGCCGGCGAGAAGTGGCTTGGGGAAGGGGGCGACGAAGCGAAGGGAAGGCGTAAGTTTTACGGCTAAAGCGGAGGCTTTGCTCTCACATCTGGCGAGGTGTATCAACTAATGTCAAAGGCGACAGGCGATTGCCTTGCCACGCACGTATCCTCCGTCTCTCTCTCCGTCTCTCCGTCTGTCTGTCTGTCAGTCCGTGTGTGTGTGTGCGCTTGAGTTTACGTGTCCGTCTGCCTCTGACTGCGTTGTGTGTGTGCGTGTGTGGCCACACCCCTACGTACCATTCGTGCAGCCAAGCGGAATTTATGAGCTCCGCCTGGAAGAACAAGCGTCCAGCTTAATCCCCGTTAGTGGATGGTCAGAGCATTACCCTTTTTTCTCGCTCTGTGTGTCCATTTTAAATAAATGCTGACAGCTAAATGAAAATATTTAACGTACGTGCGAAGTTCTCAGCTGGCTGACATCTCGCTGTCCGTCTCCGGCTCCTTGCCCCCTCTGTGTACCAGTGTGTGGGCAAGTGTGCTGCCTTGTTTTGTGTTGACGTTCTTCGCCGTTAGCCGCTGGCAGTTGTCATCGCTGTTTGCCTTTCTGCCAGTTGTTGTTATCCTTGTTGTTCTTAGCTGTAACTGTTGACAGGATTAGGCATTCAAAGCGCGTCCGCATCATCGCTAGCTCCGCACGCCGTCCCGCCTCGCCACCATTCGTGGCATGCCAGCAGCGACAATTGTCCTTCAAGCCAGGACGACACTCGACAAGCGTAGCCACGGGCCAGCAGCTATTTGGCTTAATGAGTGCCAGCTTGATTTCGAGCCGTTGGCCAACTGTTGATAATGTTGGATTTTCGGCCAAATCCCTGCGAAATTGAGAACTGAATTCATCCCCTCCGGTCAATCGAACGTATTTCGCCGTTTAACCAAAGGCTCTCTCCGCCATTTCCACGCATTATCCTTTTTTTTTTTTTTAGCCCTAAAATTCCTTATATCTTTTTCCCCTTTCCCCATTTAACTTGGTATTATCTTCGCTTTTTTTTTGGGTTAGCTTCTGCTTTATTTTTGTGGGTTAGTTTTATGAGATATACTTATTTAGACCAAGGACAAATCAGTCATTGGATTTTGTTAATTTTTCCCTTTTTCGAGGATCTTAAAGTAAACTGACTATATTTGGTCTTCATATTTCAGGGAATATATAAAAGTAAAACATGTTTATATTTATTTACCCACAGCTTTTCACTTTTTTGAAACTAAGTGTATTTAATTTATCATTTCAACTCATCTGAATTAACCGTGCCATAGAATATACATATGTATATGTATAAAGTAAACGGAGAAATAAAAGTAATAGTTATTTTAATTGTTCTTGTTGATTAAAAAAAATAAAAACCATTAAGAAATCATTAAATTTAAAGAAATAAGGACAAATTCATTTGTCCAACAGTGCGTATGAGTTAAGTTATTCTAAAAATTGCGCATACGTCTCGTATGCCAGATACAAATGCCTTTACAAAATCTTGGGTTAACTCAAAACATTCTCAATTTCTGCGTATTTTTCTATTAATTTTTATTTATTTTAAAACAATATTTTGTAATTAACAAGTGGGAAAGCTACAGTCGAGTGTGACCGACTGTAAGATACCCGGTACCCAAAGCATTGTGGGTAAAATTAAACAGCACATGAACATGGAAAAAAGGAAATTTTGACAACTGAAGACAAATATTGCTATAAAAATATTGAGCAACACTCAAAAGAGACAAATGTTGCTAGGAACATGCTGAGCACAACCCAACAAAGAAAAATGCTGCTAGGAACATGTTGAGCAACACGCATGTGCGTTTACACCGAAACTTTATTGTTTAATAACTTCTATGTTTATCATCCGATTTTACTCAATTTTTCAGAACATGTCCACGATTGCCTACTTGTTAAGACTGTCTATTTACTTTACTTTATGGGGTCGGAAATGCCTCCTTCTGCCTGTTACATACATTCTCGGTTGGCACTAACTTATAATACCCTTGTACCCTACGGGTACCGGGTATAAAAATAGGTTTTAGATTTATTATTAATTTTAATCAAACAAAAACGCCTCTTAACGAGTTGAGACAACCTTCAACTTTAAAAAATTTCTGATACCACATTTTGTGCCGATTAAAAGTTATTTAAAAAACAATAAAAAAAAATTTTTAATTAGTTGCAAAATCGGAACTTAGCTGAAAAAAAATGTAAACATTGAAATTAAGGAGCAGAGTGCCGGGACAAGGGTATTATAACTTTGTACAAACCGAGAATGTACATATGTATGTAATAGGCAGAAGGATTCATCTCCGACCCCAAAAAGTATACTTTACATACCGTGTTATCAGCATCACCAGCCGAGTCGATTTAGCCATGTCCGTCTGTCTGTCTGTCCGTCTGTCTGTCCGTCTGTCTGTCGGTTTCTACGCGAACTACACCCAGAAAAATTTATGGACTAAAAAGCTACCAAATTGCCTAAAATTTTAGTCCATTTGACCTAAAACGGAAGTCGAGGCAATTATTGCCTAAAAATTGTCCAAAATGCCATATTTTTAGGCCATAGAAACAGGCCTAAATTTCAGGCAATATTTGTCCAAAATGCCATATTTTTAGGCAATTTTTGTCCAAAATGGCAAATTTTTAGGCAACAGAAACAGGCCTAAATTCTAGGCAATTTTTGTCCTACAACTTCATTTTTAGGCAATATAAGCCTAAAACTTGATTTTTATATAATATTGATTTTATATATTAAGACAACCATTTAAAATAATTAAGGTGGTGTATTCCAAAATGCATACAGTATTTATTTTTACTGTGGCAGTAGAGACTTGCTACTTCCGTAGCACAAACATATCTAAGAGTTGGCCGTTAACCGTCACACCATGCCAGGGATGTTAGAACCAGTTGGGAATTAAATGCACACATGAGGAAGAAAAATTTTTAGGCATCCCATGGCCTAAAAATGTGGCATTTTGGCATTATGACCTATTTTTTAGGCCACTAAAATTAAATTTTTAGGCAATGAATCGCTAATTCCTAAAATTTTAGGAATATTTTTTTTCTGGGTGTAGTCTCTCAGTTTTTGAGCTATCGGGCTGAAATTTTCAGCATAGTCTTATTTCTTTACCACGCAGTATATATGTCGGAACGGCCGAAATCGGGCAATTATATCCTACAGCTGCCATAGGAATGATGTAATTAATGTACAAAAAATTTTAACTTGAAAAGCAGAGTTCAACGAATTTCTATAAATTTTGAGATATGGCCGTTTTTTATAGTTCTAGAATTACGGTTTCATTTCATTAAGATCGAACAACTATATCATATAGCTGCCATAGAAGGGATCGGGATCGGGATTTATATGAAAATGTAAAATTCTACATGTAAAATGTAAAATTTACAAAATTTACATAATTTGATATTTTTTCAACATTACCAAAATGGATTGATTTTTAATGATCCAATTGCAGACTGCAAGGGTATACAAACTTCGGCTTACCGAAGTTAGCTTTCTGATAACTGATAAGACTATACTGAAAATTTTAGCCCGATAGCTCAAAAACTGAGAGACTAGTTCGCGTAGAAACCGACAGACGGACAGACAGACGGACAGACGGACAGACAGACAGACAGACATGGCTGGATCGACTCGGCTGGTGATGCTGATCAAGAATATATATACTTTATGGGGTCTGAGATGCCTCCTTCACTGCGTTGCAAATATTATGGCAATATTATAATACCCTCTGCAAGGGTATAAAAATATATTGAAAATTCCCATTTTAAGAATTAAGCGGTCATTTTAAGATTGGGGAAGATCTTGAATTAAGTTCATTTTGTTCATGAAAATAACCTGATAAATCTTATTTTTGGAATTTTTGGTCTTATACTAAGATTTAAATTAAGAATACATAAAATCATAAAAGGAAATTTTATTTTTTCTATCAGTGTACATATTTGATATATGTAAATTCATTTCAGCGGGCGTTTTTTAAAAATTTGAGTAAATTCGGATGTTAGACATGGAAGTTATTAAACAATAAAGTTTCTGTTTCTATGTTGAGAATGTTACTCAACATGTCCCTAGAAACAATTGTCTTTTTTGGGTATTGCTCAACATGTTTTTAGCAACATTTGTCTTCATTTGTCAACATTTTCTTCTTTCCATGTACACGTGTCTCTAAATTCCACCCACAATGTTTTTGTCGGTCACACTTGTCTGAAGCTTTCTTACTTGTTGAAATTGGGAACTTATATTATATGAAATAACTCCCAAAATTTTGGGGTCTTATTTCGTTTTACATTTTGAGTTATGTGCGCGGAAATCTAGCTTATTTGCTGTTTTCCCGCCAGACTAGCGCGGATACCAATAAGTGGTAGCACAAAAGGTGTTCAGCTCGAGCTGTTTAATAAAATAAAGGTATTTCCAGGACTCTGAAACGTTGATTTTATACACATCGACAAACAAATAAACAGACAAACAACAGGACTTAACGTTTTCATTTCGGAAAGGCCGTTAAATTCTTATTTTTATACCCTTGCAGGGGGTATTATAATTTTGCCATGATATTTGCAACGCAGTGAAGAAGGCTTCTCCGACCCCATAAAGTATATATATTCTTGATCAGCATCACCAGCCGAGTCGATCTAGCCATGTCCGTCTGTCTGTCCGTCTGTCGGTTTCTACGCGAACTAGTCTCTCAGTTTTTAAGCTATCGGGCTGAAATTTCAGCATATTCTTATTTCTTTAGCACGAGTATATATGTCGGAACGGCCGAAATCGGACCACTATATCCTATAGCTGCCGTAGGAACGATGGCGAAATTAATGTAAAAAAAATTTTTACTTCTCTGTTTTTCAACAAATTTCTATACGTTTCGAGATATAGCTATTTTTTATAGTTCTAGAATTACGGTATTAATTTCATTAGGATCGGACAACTATATCATATAGCTGCCATAGAAAGGATCGTTCGATTTATATGAAAATGTAAAATTCTACATAATTTGATATTTTTTCAACATTACCAAAATGGATCGATTTTCAATGATCCAATTGCAGACTGCAAGGGTATACAAACTTCGGCTTACCGAAGTTAGCTTTCTTTCTTGTTTAAATATATTTTTAACGGTGTACCGGATCGGGTTGATGAGGATAGTATTTTTCATTTTCAATAGAATTTTTCATTTTCGCTCTTTCACTCCCATTTTTCCTTAACTAATCCTGAAAAAAATCTTAGTATGCTGTTACAAAGAGCTTTACAATAACTTTTGATCAAGATATAAATGGTTCTGATCGGACTAGCAGATTTTCAATTCTACGGCTCTATATAGTAGTCTCCCTGCGTCGTCACTACGTGGACTCCCGTCCCCAGTGATTGAGGGTTTCGTAGGCGGCATTCATGGCATATATGTATGTATATAAAAAGCTTACCTTGAATATTGCAATTTCGCTATTGTATGTTTGTGTGTTTTGCATTCGTAGAATTTAGCTTCTTGCACTTTTCTCCAAGCTCTCAAAGGCCACTCGCTTATTAATCCCATGCCGAATTGCATGAAGTACCTTGAGGTTTATTTCATTTTATGGCTTTTATTTGCTTCACATGGAAATAACCGGGAATCATTGGAAAAGCTTACGATAATGAACAGAATTTGGCGAAAGCCGACCTCTGTCAGTCTCCCCCTCTTTAATTGAAGCACTCACTTACACTTCTCCACTAGAATGGTGAAGGTATGTACATTGTCAGTCATTTGATAAAGCACACTTCTCCCCAGTGTCCCCCTTAGAATTGATGCATACATTCGCTTTCATTTGTATATCCATATTTCGTTTATTTCTCAGCATTTTTATACTTATTCTCCGCTTCTTGCTGGCTCTACATTTAATTTTGGGTTCTCTGTTTGCTCAGGCTCGCTTTGTCTTTTGCTTTTGCTTTTGCACAACTTTTTGCACAATTTGCTTTTCATTAGGAGCGACGACGGCTGTCTCTCTCACTTTCGCGGGCTCCCTCGCTCTCTCACAGCGATGCAGCGACACAAATTGCTAGGGTTCGTCCTCCTGGTACATTACTAATATATATGCTGCTCCACCGGTCACTCCTCTTGCTCCTCCTGCTGCCTTTCCTTTTCCTAATAGTCTACACGATAAATTCCTCTGGCTCTTCCAGCGCTCACTCTCTCTCGCTCTTGCTCACTCACAAAAAAATATAGAATACGGAACGCATTGCACCGCTCACACTTATAATTTGACTAACAGCGATAAACGCAATAAACAAAATATTTGAAACGAAACGGATCGTCGAGATTGCGACTAGAGAGGACTCTAATCCCTTAAAGCCTTCGACTTGCCCAGTCTCTTGAGCGCCGCCGTTGAAACTCCTGGTGGCGTGGTCGCCACTGGCTTCTTATGCAGACGCTTGTGATAGCTCTGGGCCAGCGAGTTGACAATGGATACCACAAAATAGCAGACCATGGCAATAACGAACGTCTCAAAGATCTTGGACAGCATGTTGCCGGAATCGCCAGCTCCGCCGGCACCTCCTCCACGCTGCTGGCGATGCAAGCGCTGCTTCTGGTTCTTGAGGAACGCCTTGAACGGCTCCTGCAGCTTGTGGCCGAGCACTGGGACTGTGGCCAGCAGGTCGACCGCCCGCTCAATGAGAGTCTCGTTGAAGGCAATGATTACGAAGATCTTCTGGATGTGCATCTTGATCACGGCCTTGCCAATGAGCGTGGCTCCAAAGAAGGTCCAGAATGGCACCAGAAAATGGCCGCAAGTTATGCCAGCCAGGTCAAAAAGGGGATTGGGAATCTGCAAGGCAAAAGTTTGAGTTTTAGTTAAGAAGGTAAGAGTGATCTTAGCAAAGTATATGTATATATCGATAGATATATTCACCACTCACGCTTGCACAGGCCAGGATGCCAAAGAAGCCAACGCGCTCCACTACGCGCTCCATGAACAGCTTGCCCTTGTCCATCAGACTGAGGTTCTTTTGATGGCGCTTCGCGTTCAGCGCCTCAAATTCGGCCAGCTCCTCGGCATCATCGGGATCGTAGCCCGACAATCGCGCCGCCTTGGCCATAAAGTAGGGCGGCAGCTCGCCCAGGGCCGTGCCCGCGCCCCATAAGAACGCCTCTAGTCGCACCTTGGACATGATTGACCAAATGTTTGGTACTTGCTTATCGTACGGCTCTTCCGGGCAGATGATGCTGCGTGGGACAAAGGACAATGAATGGATTTATTAATGAGATTATTTATATTCTTTTAATACTCACTCATCTGGATACGGTGGCTGTGGGAATTGCAGCGAATTGCACTCGTAGGCGGCCAGCGTTACGCTGGCTATGTGCGGCCCTAGGTAAAGCAGGAACGTGTGCAGGCCAGTGCCCAGGCCCACCGACGAAAGTACGCCCAGGCCGAGCCAGTAGACAAAGAACCAGGTGTTCCGACGCACCAACTCGATGTACAGCTGATGGGGGCCGTCTATTTTGTAAATTATGCTAAATACAATGCCTAATACTATCAGGGCGGCCAGCAAGAGGCGCTGCTGCAGCAGTCTGCAAGGGATTATGAGCTATGAGTTAGCCAAGGAAGCAAACCCACGGATGGGAGCACTCTCACCTGGCGCTCCATGTGCGCAGCAGCGCGGCCAGCTCGAGGCCGCAGTACTTGGTGGTCTGCAGCGGTCGCCGCCAGAGTACCAGCTGGCTGCGCTCCAAACGCTCGCGTTCCCGCTGTTTGTCTTTTTGGTTCTTCTCCTTTCGGCTGAGCGGCGAGGTGGCCTTGCCGGAATACGGGGCAGATGCGGCTCCGGCGCCTTGCATTATGCTATTCCCACTGATGCTGCTGCCGCTGCTGCTGCTGCTGGAGGGTGTGTGGCTGTTGTTGGTATGGGAATGGCTATTTGCCTTTACACTGCCGTTGGCCGTATGCCGCTTGTGGCTCTTGCTGGCTGTGGAGTTGGAGTTGGGGCTGCTGCTGTTCGCGTGTTTGTGGCTCTGGAGCGCATGGCTACTGCTGCTGTTGCTGTTGCTGCTGCTGCTCTCCTTCTTCGAGTGCTGTGACATTTAAGCGGTGTGTGTTGGCTGTCTGGCTGGCGGCTGTGTGGCGAAGAAATAAAAGGCAATGATTACCAATTGGTTGCACAAATTGGGCCAAAGAGTATGGCGGAATCTTACGAATTTCAAATTTTGAGCTGAAAGCGTAAACTAAATACAAAATAAGCCCTTGCCCGGTGCGGCCCACCGATAAGGTTGATAAGCTAAAAACGCAGGCGAGGGTGCGAATGTACGAGCTGTATATGTATTTATGTAAAAAAAAATATATATACAATTTTTATGTGGGTATGTTGCCGGCAGTCTAATTTCCAAATTGTTTCTACCTGCCCGCCCTGATTTTTTCGTCGTTTAGTTGTAGTTTTAATTTTTGCCCTAACAACGAACGGGGAATCGGAAGAACGGAGGGTTCTCATATTATTACATTGTAAAAGTGCGTACACTCTTTTTTATCAAAGTTCTAGGGATCAGTCTTAAGGCCTGAACTAAATCTGTGTCTGTCAGCGTTGTGACTCTTTAACCCCTGCTGTTGTCTTGGCTAAAATTAATCTTTATGTAAATTCTAAGGTTTTGTGTTATTTCTATTTATTTCAAAAATGATCTAAATACTAAAAAAAATAAAATAATAATATATTTTACAATTAACGTGCCTAGCACTAGTGTTTAGCTAGACCCCGTTGGGAATTTTAGCGCAACGTCAGCATCGATGCTTTGCTCCGTTCTATGCCTAAAAGACTTTAATAAATATAAATTTATTTATTAATTTTAAAAATAACAAAAAAAAACTATATTTTGTCTTTAGATATTAAAAATAAGAGATTAAAAAGTCTTATTAATTTAGATATAAAAAAATAATTTATAAAAGCTGACAACAAAAATATAGGGTATTTTCAATTCGACTTATGTAGGTATGTAGGTGTGTACATGTTTTATTTTCCCTTTTTTTTCGGTCATTCTGCGGGCGTTTTGATAGTTTTTCTAAATTGAATTTGATTTCATTGGGAAAATGAAAATCTCTTTAATCTCTTTTGTTTTTTTTATTCTTCTTTGTTTTGGCAGTGTGCGTGTGTGTCGGTGTGCAAAGCCCGCGGAAAAGCACAACGACAACAAGAAGAACAGGCGACAGCAGCAGCGGTAGCGTGAGATTATCAGGCGATACTCGAGCACCAATAAAACGAATCCACATGCTCGCCAAACGAAACGAGCCAGAAACAGAAGCGCAAAACAGAGACAGAAAGCACACACCGCAGAACAGAGTGGCAAGCGGAGAGAATGGAGACAAGGAAGACAACAAAAACAAGCTGATTGGACAATAACACGACTGCTCTTGTTGTTGTTGTTGTTGTGCCGTTTCGCTGTTTTCTCTGCCTTTTTGTTAATTTGTATTTCTTTTTCCTTTTACACCCCGAAGTGTCCAATCAGCATGTTTCGCCATAATTCAATAAGCACGGTTTTCCCCGGCAAGCATTAACTACAGGTTACGGCTAACAAGAATATGTGGCGACCGTTGCAGCTGTTTTTTCCTTGTTTTTCTTCGGCGGTAGTTTGGGGGTTCAAAAAACCCGGCGGCGCCATCGGTGGGGTGTTCCGATGGCCAAACCACCCCACAGCAGCAGCAGCAACAACAAAAACAACCACAGCAAGGCTTGAAAATCAATTGCACTTTGCAGACGACAAAAGAAAATCTATTATTTAATAACTACGCAAGATCTTTTTGATGCTCTTTTTTTTGTTACTAATTTACACCGTCACGAGTCACAACAATAACAGCAATAACAAACAGTGCTCAGCAGTGGCGAGGTTTTTTCTTGCCGCCCTCCTCACCCCCATTGCCTGTTTTTCTTTCGTTTTTGCACCTCCTCTCCTGTTTTGTAACTGGGTCCGCTTTTATCCGGCTGGCGCGGTGGCAAGCGGCGGCGAATTTACCTGTCTCTTCCGTAAGTGTCTTCGTCCGTGTGGGCCCTGGTTCTGGCGCGGACGTTTTGCACTTTTGGCACACGATGTTTCACATGAAAACGGCGATTTGTTAATAATTTTTAAGCAGCAGCTAGAGCTGGCACTAGCATCAATGTTACACCGATGTATGTATATCGATGTTTTTGGTTGTTGTTATCGATGGTTTCTTCCCCATGTTCTTCGATGGTTGGCGGGAATAAACTATTCAAATTGTCTTATCGATTCAGTGAACTGAGTGATTTGGAAATATTTAAAACTATTTTTTTAGGGTATGAAAGGAAATTCCGTGGAAGTGATGAAACATTAAGCATTTGACAAGGTACCCTTGCAGGGTATTATAATTTTGACCAGAAGCTTGCAACGCAGTGAAGGAAGCATCTTCGACCCCATAAGGGCTGTCCATAAAGTATTAAGTAATCCTCCCCCTATGTAATCAGGAGTAATCATTGAAGTATTCATATGAATTGAACCCCCTTCCATATGAATACGTAATTATTGCCTAAAAACTCCATCCTCAAATAATCATTAAGGTGAAAACAAAAGCACCGATTTCTCGTTACGAGAGAATCTTGTGAAAGTGAAAGCCGGAGCCAGCCTGATAATCTTTTTGCTGGCCCCGTCCTAGGTGATAACGTAATATATGGATTCTCAGAAGGCAGAAAGTGTCTCGCCATGGGTAATAATTAGTCAATGATTAGAGATAATACCATTAATTATCCAACATACTTATCTTTATATTTCTTAGAGAAACTACAGTTGATTCAATACTATATTATTCATAATATTTGAGCTTCGGACTTCCATAAAGTCTCTTCATACACAAAAATAATTATTTTATAGAAAAATACATAATACGTAATACATAATTTCCGCTTTGCCTTCCCTTATTCTAATCTGCCAGATGCTGACCTTCAAGCCTCGAACATATCGAACCTCTCTCGGCTTTCGCTTTTGCGTTTTCGATTCCTGCATATCAGTTGCTGGCGAACCGCCAGTCACATAGGTGGAAGCGGCGGCATTCCGCATCGGCAAAAAAGATGAGCGACTGCAGCAACGACGACAGAACCTGGGTCTTCAACCTTCTGACCGAGGACTTTGAGCGCTTCCATCGGACGATGCCGTGCGAGGAGGTATGCACGGCGATGTGCCGGCGTAATGGGATTGCTCCTACCGCCAAGCTACTGTATGGCATTCGGGAGCACTCGATGTCGCGACGCCCCAGTCCGCTGGTGCGGCTCGAACATACCTGGGTTCTGCCCGGGGAACTGCTGAGCAGCCAGCTGGTCTACTGCTTTCGCATGAGATTCCGTGTGCCGGAAGTGGACAGCCAGCTGGAGGTGATCGATATGAGGAGCCATGCCTTCCTCTACGCTCAGATGAGCTACGATTTTCGGAACGAGCTGATCTCGGACATCAAGTACCCTGAGCACAAGGACAAGTCCATGGGTCTGGTGATCATGAATATGCAGATCGATAACCTTGAGCTGCCGGCGGCCGAGCAGCTGGCCGGCTTCATTGAGATGAACTACAAGAAGTATTTGACGCCTAGCCTGTGGCGGGCGCACAACATCTTTGCCGGCCTTAAGATCCGCGAGGAGTTCCGCAATCTGAGCGCCAACTCGCCGAGCAAGGAGCTTCTGCAGTGGCACTATGTCCACCAGGTGTCGCATATGGCACCCAACTACATGACCGAACAGTTCAGCGCCAAGGTGCAGTACCTGCCGGACGAGGATATGCCCCAGAGCGGCGGTGTCTTTGCCACCGGAATCGATGTCTATGTGCGGATCTTTCCGCACGACTCGGAGGAACCGGGCCTCAAGGTGGCCAGGGTCACGTCAGAGGCTACGCTTAAGGTAAGAGGAAAAATACGTGTTAAAATTTTAACCTTAACAAAATAATTAATAGGAAAGGAATTGATCAAAATTGGTGTATATAGTTTCGTTTTCCAGGACTTAAATAATATATTTTAGTTTAAAGAAAAGCTGTTAAAAATTTGTATACATATTATTTCATATTTTTAGTGTTGCTTTCAACTGAGCACAAGTCTCTATTGGCTACTAGAAATGTTTCTATATATGCACAAATGTTTATTGAATTTCCATAGTTTACTTGCTCCACCTCATAATTCCTAGTTTTCAATTTTAGTGAAAAAGGGGAATTCCTTTGGTGATTTATTATTTCTTAAGAAATTTCCCATACAATGGCCTAGAACTTGCCACCAAACTATTTCCGAGTAAGCCTATAATTTTCATTAATTACTTGCCAAAAACTATACTTGCGTAGATAAAGTTATAATATTATTAGAGTTATAATACTGGTACCTTTCGCTAGATTTTCATTTAATTTTTCCCCATTTCTTGGAGCCGCAAATAAAAAACTCAAGTCCCAGCCAATTTATACATATTTTAAACAAAGGTATCAAGTTAAGTTTTCTAAGGCCCATCAGACTCTGATTATTGAACCACAAAACACAAAAAAAAATCAGGAAATTCCAGGAAATTTAGGGTCACATTATCAGCGTTCTGTTAACCCAGATTCAGTCGATAACAAAACATATTAATATATAGAATTTAATGAGTTCTCTCGAGCTAAGCTTTGTTTTTATACCCGGTACCCATAGGGTACAAGGGTATTATAAGTTAGTGCCAACCGAAAATGTATGTAACAGGCAGAAAGAGTCATATCCGACCCCATAAAGTGTCCGTCTGTCCGTCTGTCCGTCTGTCCGTCCGTTCGTCCGTGTGAGACAACAGATCTCAGAGACTATAAGAGCTAAAGTAACCAAATTTTGTGACAACATTGGAATCTGTTGCACGCAGATCAAATTTGTTTTAAAAATTGGCCACGCCCACTTTCGCCCCCGAAAATAATAAGAAACGGAATATAAGCTGTAGGCGCAATCGCGGACGTGTTCTGAAAATTTGAGTAAAATCGGATGATAAACATAGAAGTTATTAAACAATTAAGTTTAAGAGAGAGAGAGAGAGAGAGAGAGAGCACGTGCGTGTTGCTCAACATGTTCCTAGCAACATTTGTCTCTTTTGAGTGTTGCTGAACATGCTTCTAGCAACATTCGTCTTTATTTGTCAACATTTTCGTACTTCTATGTTCATGTGCTATTCAATTTCACCCACAATGCTTTGGGTACCGGGTATCTCACAGTCGGTCACAATCGAATGTAGCTTTCCCTCTTGTTTATATATATTTTTCTTCGTATATTTTTTCAGTGGATTCTTTTGGGTGCCGTAGAGCAAATTTTCATGATCACGATAACAGGCGACACAAAAGTACGGCTCGAGCTTGAGGGTCTGCCCAAGGGCTATGAGTTGGAGATCCAGAACGAGAAGGAGATGAAATCCTTCATCTCCTATTTAGGCATCTTTATAAGGTGAGCTTTTCCCCATTAATATGTTGAAGAACTTTCATTAACTGTCACACTTCCGCGTATAGACTGTCCACAACGTGGATGCAGGACTTGTGCGATATGCATGGTACACCCAGCTTGGTGGAGCTGGGCTCCCTAGGCTGCCACGGACCCATCGGCGGCGCCTATTCGTTGATGAAGCTGCACGAGAATGGCGACAAGTGCTACATTATACGCCAGTGCGATCGCGAGTACGACATCTACTACATCGATATCAATACCAAGATGTGAGTGCCACGATTATCAGCGATACTCCCTCTAGTCAGGCAGCCCTTTTAATATTATCCAGCCACAAGAACAATCCACAGCCTTTGTCTAATAGCCTTGTTCCACTGCAACATATTTTCGAAAATTTAATGTAGGTGGTTCCACTGCTCCATCTTCATTCTTGAACAAGTGATCCGGCGTTGCTTACATTTGAATTGGGACGGCGTCCATCATAGTGCGGCCGAAAGCGGTAATTTCAGGCTTTCTTTTTCGACGCTTGGACGACGTGGACACCGTGTCCTCTTCAAATTTAACCGACCCATTCCAGGACTTATAAATATCCATTCTGGGAGCTTTGAAATATTGTATATCAAAGAAAAATTGGGTGTTTTTCTGCCGTGACCGCAAAACAGAAATATTTCTCTGCCACGTCAGGGACGCATGCAGTGGCGACAGCGAAATGCCGCGCTCAATCTAGTTTTCATTCACCTTTTTGTCAAAAATAAGAAATTTTTTGTCAAACAATAAGAAATTAGGGAAGCGTTATACTCTGTTTAGACTGAGTCCTCAACAGCAACAACTCGAAAAAGTCGCTACATCGACTTTTCCCCCCATAAGCATGTGTTAGAAAGAGAAAGAAAATAGAGCCGCAACAACGAGATTTTTTGTGTTTGACTTAGTATATTTTTGGTATATGTAGATTTTTGTGTAATATTTAGGTAATTATAGCTCGGCTTTTTTGAGATTTTCAGCAATAAGAAGGTGCTTTTTCTACAAAATGTGTTTATGCGCCCAAGTCACCTGTTTTGAAAGTAAATATTGAAAGCAATGAAATGGATGATGGATAGCGGTTCCAGAGATGCAAGTTTTACAATTCTGTCGTGGCTTCGTAATAGCTCCGCCCTTAGCTTATATGCGCCGATCTGATTAAAATCATCCGCCTTCACTATTTCGGTGAGAACTGCAGTTAGGTGATTGGCTGAGGAAATCACCCCACTCGACAGAGCCAAGGTTTCATGAATTTTTGCCTTTTTTATCAATTTTGTATACCCGGTACCCATTGGGTACAAGGGTACTATAAGTAAGTGCCAACCGAGAATGTATGTAACAGGCAGAAGGAGAAATCTGCGACCTCTATAAATTATATACATACATATGTATGTATATGTACAGTGACTCCATCGCATAATCGGACAAGCACCTGCCTATGATAAAAGTGCTCTAAAAGTATACAAAATGGGCCGAATAAATTTTTTTTAATTTAACAAAAGAAAGAACACAAAATGTTCGATAATAACCGAAAATTTTGAAACAAATAGAAATTTATATATATATTTGGCGCTCAACGAATAATCGGACAAAACCGATAAGAACACAAAATACTGTTTTTTTTTTCCTGAAATTCGCTGCAAACTTTGGGTTTTTTGCATTGCGTTCGGTTTATTATCGAGATTAGGAGCAGAAAACATCATTTTGATATTAAAAAGTCAAAAAAGGGCTCCAAATGGAAAGCAATTCTCTGAGGAACTTCGACAGTTGGTTGTTAAGCTGCACTTTGAGGGAAAAACAGTAAGAGAAATCTCAGAATTTGTTGGAAAAAGCAAGTCTTCCATCCATGACATTATAAAGAGGTTCCGGGATGAATTTAGGTTGGCCAATAAAAGCAGGAAAGGCCAAACAATATATTAAATGACCAAGAAGAGCGGTCGGTTTTAAAGGAAATTAGACAACATCCCTTCAAAACTGGTAAAAAACTTAAAATTTCTTTACAAAACCGAACTTTTAAAGACGTGTGCCTCAATACTGGGCGTAATACTTTACATAAATTCGATTAACACTAAAGAACTGCAAGAAACAGCCCTTTTTTACCCCCAAGAACAAAATGAACCGCATTAAATATGCAAAAGAATATTTGATGAAAACAGGGAATTTTTGGTAGACGGTAATATAATACTTTTTGGGCTTAGAAATTGACAGACGGACATGGCTAGATCGACTCGGCTGGTGATGCTGATCAAGAATATATATACTTTATGGGGTCTGAGATGCCTCCTTCACTGCGTTGCAAATATCATGGCAAAATTATAATACCCTCTGCAAAGGTTTAAATACAGTATATAAGTCATAGGCGTGATTTTCGGCTTAAAATAAATAGATAGACTTAATAAGTAGGCCATTGCGGACGCGTTTTGAACATTTGAGTAAAATCAGATGATAAACATAGAAGTTATTAAACAATAAAGTTTCTGTGAAAGCTTTTTAAGAGAGAGAGAGAGAGAGAGAGAGAGAGAGAGAGAGAGAGAGAGCGCACGTGCGTGTTGCTCAACATGTTTCTAGCAATATTTGTCTTCATTTGTCAACATTTTCTTTTTTTCCATGGTCATGTGCTGTTTAATCTCACTCACAATGCTTTGGGTACTGGGTATCTCACAGTCGGTCA
This sequence comes from Drosophila auraria, assembly GCA_008042615.1. Classification (NCBI taxonomy): domain Eukaryota; kingdom Metazoa; phylum Arthropoda; class Insecta; order Diptera; family Drosophilidae; genus Drosophila; species Drosophila auraria. Next base: position 9,185 of record VNJW01002486.1, on the reverse strand, counting down.
CACTCGACTATAGCTTCCCCACTTGTTTCGTCATGAATATGAAAATATGTAATTTGTCTTTCTCTTCTCACTCGGTTTGTTTGCTTAAGCAAATTCGTAAGAGTCGCAAAAACTTTTCGTAACTGTCACTTTAAGCGGCAGTCTAAATAGGGTATTAAAAGGTTTCGGAAAGGATCTTACGAAATATCGCTTATAATTGATAATAATGGAAATGTTTCGGTATTTTTTTTAAGAATGTATGTATGTATAGAAACGGACTGTCTGTCCCTTATGGGAGTTCCCGCGAAAGAATGGACCATTCTCGAGAATGCAGCAAAATTTAGCAGTGACACAAGGCTATAGCTTGATTAATTCAATCTACTTATTATTAATATAAAAATAAAACCATATTTCGCTTGCAGCATGGGCCAAAATCAGCAGCGTTGCAAGACGGAGACCTTCCGCATCGTTCGCAAGGAGTCGCAGTGGAAGCTGAACTACAACAACGGCGAGCACACGTTCAATTCCCTGCCAGAATTGGCGCGCTTTATCCAGCCGGACCGAACCGAGCTCTTCCAGTTACCCGCCTCCAAGTTTGACAAGCCGCCGCTGCTGCTTCTGCTGCTGCCAAAAAACTTAAAGCCCAAAAAGACTTACGTGCAGCTGAGCGAGGCCGAGCTGCAGCGACGCAATCCGCAGATCTTCAATCCCCAAACGGATCTGCAATGGTATTCAGGTGAGAAAGAGTTCTTTTTATACCCTGTACCCATAGGGTACAAGGGTATTATAAGTACCAATCGAGAATGTATGTAACAGGCAGAAGGAGGCATCTTGAGCATATATTCTTGATCAGCATCACCAGCAGAGTCGACTTAGCCATGTCCGTCTGTCCGCCCGTCATTGTTGGTAACCAGATCTCAGAGACTATAAGAGCTAGAGTTACCAAATTTGGTGACAACATTGGAATCTGTTGCACGCAGATCAAGTTTGTTTTAAAATTGGCCACGCCCATTATAAAAAACGATATATAAGCTATACTCGTAATTTTCGGCTTAAAGTGAATAGATATCTTAAATAAGTAGGCATTCCCGGACGTGTTCTGAAAATCTGAGTATAATCGGATGATAAACACGGAAGTTATTAAACATTAAAGTTTCTGTTTATGATTCTTCTTCTTGTTGAAGCTACGTACGTAGCATTGAGTCGAAACGTGAGGTCAATAGTCACACTCTCGCTCTATCGCACTGCCTAGGAACCATTTCGTGTGTCTGAGCACTTAGCTTTTGCGAGAGAGATGTTGAGAGTGCCAGTGCGTGTTGCTTAACATGTCCCTAGCAACATTTGTCTTTTTTGGGTGTAGCTCAACAAGTTTCTAGCTACATTTGTTTTCTTTTGTCAACATTTTCTTTTTTCCATGTTCATGTGCTATTTAATTTCACACTCGACTGTAGTTTTTCCCACTTGTTATTAATTTATATAGAAGATAAAAGGGAAAAAAGGTATTTGTGTTTATGGTTTTAAATCAGCTTTCGCTGATGGAGAAGAATAAACGAGGAGGAACACGAAAAAAAATATTTGTTTTTCAGTTATGATTTTTCTTGATTTAAATGACCGAAAACTGAGAGGTTTTCAAATTAATTAATCGACAAAAATACGTTAAAATAAAAAAAATCGTAGTTATTTTATTCCATTTATGATTTTTCTTACTTAAATCGTTATGTTATGCCATTAACGCTCTTTCAATAATGGATAATGAAGAGGAGTTCGGTTATTTTCACTTTAACCTAATCCTTGTTACCCTTTCTTTTTGCGACATTCCCCCAATAGATTCCATCTCCCTCGGCGACGACGGCATGATGTTCACAATGCGCGGCGACTGGATCCAGAAGGGTCCCGTCAAAGACGTATCCGTGACGATGAAGATGCTGAAGAGCGACGGCAACTTCATGGAATTCTTCCGTTTGGCTCAGACTTGGAGTCTCATCCAGTCACCACAGTTCCTCAAGCTGTACGGGCTCACTCTCTCCGATCCGTATATCATGGTAATGGAGTACTCGCACTACGGACAGCTCAACAAGTTCCTCCACTCGACGCGCGACGTCAGCCTGCCCTGTCTCCTCGATCTGATGCACGGCCTGGTGCGCGGCATGCACTACCTGGAGGACAATAAGATCATACACAGCTTCATACGCTGCAGCAATTTGTACGTGACCCATTACAATCGCGAAGAGGAGCATCTCGATGCCAAGATCAGTGATCCCGGCTACCCGCGTCCCTACCGAGAATCTGAGTGAGTAAAAATATTAGATTTAGCTATTTATAAAATATAAAATATTCCGCTTCGCAGCTCGCCCTGGATACCCACCAAATACTATCGGAATCTGCAGGCCGCCAAGGAGGATCTGGGCACCCAGCTGTGGGCCTTTGCCACCACCATTTACGAGATATTCTCGCGCTGCCGCACCGACCTGCGTCTGCTGAAGCAGGAGGATCTGCTTCGGCAGAGAGGACTCTATGGCGGTATCCTGCCGGAGCTCGATCCGGATATCTGCCCGAAGCTCATTTTCCAGACAATCATGGACGGCTGGAGCGATAATTCGAGCGAGCGGTTCAGGCACCACATCATCTTCTCCCGCCTCAATAAAATAGAACCAGTATACGAGAAGCTTCCTGAGATTGCGATGAGTAAGTGCCTCTAAATCTTGTACAACAAGTGAGAAAGCTACAGTCGAGTGTGACCGACTGTGAGATACCCGGTACCCAAAGTATTGTGCAAGAAACTAAATAGCCCATGGACATGGAAAAAACAAAATTTTGACAAATGAAGCTGAGCAAATGAAGTTGAGCAATGTTCAAAAAAGACAAATTCTGCAGCTGTACGCAGCTGCATTACGAACTAATACTGCGCCCGAAAGCACGCAACACTTTTTTTCGCTACTGCATTTGTGCTCAGAAGAAGAAGAAGAAGCATATACAAATTTTATTGTTTAATAAATTTCATGTTTATCATCCGATTGTACTCAAATTTTTAGGAAACGTCCGCAAATGCCAACTTTTTTATTTTATTTATTTACTTTAAGCCAAAAATAACGACTGTTGGTTATATAAAGTTTTTTACGATTTTAGGGGGCGGAAGTGGGCGTGGCCAAATTTTAAAACAAACTTGATCTGCGTGCAACAGATTCCAATGTTGTCACCAAATTTGGTAACTCTAGCTCTTATAGTCTCTGAGATCTGTTGTTTCACACGGACGGACGGACAGACGGACAGACTGACATGGCTAAATCGACTGCTGGTGATGCTGATCAAGAATATATATACATTATGGGGTCGGAGATGCCTCCTTCTGCCTGTTGCATACATTCTCGGTTGGCACTAACTTATAAAACCCTCGTACCCTATGGGTACCGGGTATAAAAAGCCAAGTATTTGAAAAATCCAACTAACAACCAAATTTCCCTTGTGCCCCTCTCAGATGGTACTGGCGATGCGAATGATGGCGAGAACACCGGTGCTCTACCCCGCCACGGTCCCTTCCCCGGTGCCCATATAATGCCCTTCCCCGGTGCCCATATAATGCAGCTGAACGACTGCCGGGTGATCTACTGCATGGCCGACCAGCTCGGTGAGGGCCACTATGGTAAGGTTTTTCGCGGCCGTCTCGAATTTCACGACCAGACACGGCCGCAGGAGCAGGTGGCCATCAAGACGCTGCACGAGGGGCAGGTACCGAGCGATTTTAAGAAGGAAGTTGACATCATGCGCACGCTGGACCACCCGAACGTGGTCAAATTCTTGTATTGGGCCGAGAGGTCAAACTCCATTGTGATGGAGTTTCTGTCGGAGTCTTTCGATATCTACTTACGCTCCAGGAAGCCGAGTCTCAACAATGCCCGTCTCGTTGGCTTCGCTTTGGACATAGCACGTGTGAGTATGACCTGAAACTCGGGCACGAATAGATGCGGGTAGCTTTGTTTCTTATGTTATGTATTAAAAAACTAGGTATTTTCTTAAACTGTGATAAGAAACAAACCCAATTTGTCCCGTAAGAGTAAGTTTAATTGGCTATAATTGGGTTCTTGTATATAAATATTTAATTTTACTCCCTTAACACAGGGCATGAAATACTTGTTCGACAAGAAACTGATTCATCGGGACCTGGCCGCCCGCAACATTCTCGTCGATAGCTCTGGCGGCCTAGATCGCGTCAAAATCTCAGACTTTGGCCTGTCGCGGTTTGCCAACTCCGATGGCTATTACTTGGCCCAGACCGTACGGGAGTTGCCCATTTTGTGGTAAGTAATGCACAAAACTTATAATTTGCTATCAGTTTTTATATATTTCATTTATTTACCATTTAAAAATAATTCAAACATAAAATGAAGGTCGTGTTTTGAACATAGATAATCTTAAAATGATACGACTGGCAGGCGGTCCAATTATATTCCCAATTCAGCTATATATATATTACTAGCATGGTGCCCGCAGCTTTGTGAATATTTTGGCTCTGCATATCCGTATATCGCTTATTTTCATTTATCGCAAAACCGGAATTATGTAGAAGTTCAACATTATTAACTATGTAACTTTGTGTTATAGAGGTTTACTTTCCTTTCACTGTCAGTTTCTTACTGAAACTAAAATTTTTGCCACTGGAAGAATATGGGGGCATGCTTAGGGCCAAAATAAATCTTAGCAAATCAGTTTAGTGTTACAAGAATTAAATGGTAAGAAATTTTAATAGGGTCACAGAAGTGGATTATGCTCTGCGTTGATTCTAAGATTAAATATGTTTGTTTTATATATGTATATAGATCTTTTCTTATATCAACAGGTATTCCCCCGAGGCCATATCCACAAACAAATTCTCAACGTACTCGGACGTCTGGAGCTATGGCGTCACCCTCTTCGAGGCCTTCTCCCGGGGCGACCGACCCAATTTGCACCCGATACAGAGTTCGCATGATTTCTTGAATCGTCTAAACCGGGGCGAGCGGTAAGTCAACAAGGTTGTCTAAAGCTCTATCTAGCAGCAGCCAAATATAATCAGCACTTAAACGCTTCAATCGAACCCCAGACTTCGGAAGGTTGCCGCATTAATTTATTTGAGATAACCTTTAAGACGGAGCAAAGGCAGCTGCAAGAATTTAGTGTATTTTCAATGCCAACTCAAGAACAACTTGCTATTTGTCCCGCTCGACGTTATCGTTAGGTTTTCACTGATTTTAAATTAATTAAGAAGGTACTTGACTCTCTCAGAGTGCAGCTAAGCCAAGAAAAATTTCTCGTTTGTTGCTTTGCCTGTACATTGCAGGCAAAGCGTGGAAGAGGGAGGTGACAGTTAAAGGAAATTTTAAGTTTTTACTCGAATTTTAACTGCTTTCATAGAAACTATACTATTGTTACATGAATTCTATACTCTTGAGTATTAAACATTTCTTAATAAGATGGCTTTTAACTTGATACTACGAAAGTATACAAATTATTTTAATCTCCACCAAGACTTGAGAAATATTACTAAAGTGACAAACAGAAAAGCACAAAAATTCAGCTAACGCGATATGTTATCGAATTTAAGATGTGCATTCGTAAAAAAATAATACTCGATAATACTCAATTAAAAGTAAAGAGTATACAAATTATACTATTGAGTATGCATTTGATATTATTAAGTATTAAGTCTATACTAAACTCGTTATACTGCTTAAGTATATTTTTAAGACAACGCGTAGAAAGGTTAAACTCCTGTTTTTTTTTTTTTTTTTGTGTGGAAAATATTTAATAATTTGAAGAAGAAGTATTCACTCTTCTGCCCTCAAATTCTTGACTTAATGTTATTTTAAAGGCAAAAAAAAAATTTAATTTATAATTGAAAAAAAAAGTCAAATATATTCCCTTTATATCCTTCAGCTTACCTCGATTACCTCGACCGAATATCCCAGACTACATGGACGACCTGATGCGTAAGTGCTGGCACGCCACGCCCAGATGCCGGCCCAGCTTCGCCTACATCGTGGAGTTCATCTCGCGGCAGGTGGGCCTCAATGTATCTCCGCCGGTGGAGCAGCAGCCCATGCAACAGTTGCCGCCAAATACGGAAGGCGAGTGATGAGGACAGGATAAGAAGAGAGTTTTGAACACAACGGAATGATAGTGATATACACATATAATTAGGAATAGGTTTTTTTAGACTGTTAGCATTTATAACCCATAACCCACTTGACGACGCAATGCCAGTCCAATACCGACCTCTACCTCTGCTCTAGATTGGTTTGTATTCTTGTGCTAAGCCCTTCATCTCTTGACTAAGTGTAGGGCGCCCAACCCCCAGCCTACCCCTCAACCCCATGCGCTTTACATATACATATACATAATAAAATAATTAAATATAATATCATAGTTCTCAATCCCTTAGATTGTGCTATATACATATTTTATCCGACTTTGCTAAATATTGTTAAGCTTGAGCTTAATTTCTGTTTGGTTTCTTATGCACAGAAAACGCAAAGCAAACTTTATAAACGTGCAAATAATACATAATATCTAATATATATTACTATACAAATTAAACTAGATAGTTAACACGTTTTAGACGATTAAGACAAAGGATAATCCAACGAAAAACAAAAGAAAACATATGTGCACATATAGTCCTAAGGTAATGTCAATTTATGTTGATTAAATGCATTTTTTAACCTACAGAATACAATAACTTATTACTATTGATGTGTTAAACGAGATGAGAAAGGGTTTTTTATAGGTCAAAAGGTTTGGAAAATATGTAGATAAGAATAAATAAAAAGCTAAGCCTAGTATGAGGCCAAAAATCGTAACTTTGTGGGCTCATAAACAAAGATTTTGCAAATCCTGTTAAGGGGCGGTCCACATATTACGTAATCACGTTTTTGCTCATTTTTGATCCCCTCCCTCCCCTATGTAATCAAGAGTAATCATTGAGGGAAGCCCGCCCCATATGATTACGACGTCATATCCCAAAAACCACCCTCCCCAAATAATCAAACTTAATTTATTTTCTGCATTCGCGTACACTTGCTGATCTGGGATTGGCTTGTACCTACTCCTTAGTAGAAAAGGCAGGCCTATATCAGTACACTTGGCCCTCCATGCTTAATGACTATTGTGGCATATATAGCTTAATATTTTGTGCACCTTGCTTTTATCTGACCTCAAAAAGTGGCTTCTTTTTTGGGCTGCAGACTTTTGGGTATGTTGCCTGAGATATACATACATACATATGTGAACAGTTTGCTCTATCGCATTCGTTTTGACTTGAAAGGATCCATCTTCCTCTCAAAAATCAACATATTGACATGAAAGGGGGTCAGGAATCGTTTTTCGCTTTTCCGCAGTGCACTGCGTTATACGTCCTATTATAATGTTTTTTACAATTTTTTAGGATCAAAACAATTTTATCATAATCAATTCTAATAAACAAGTGCTTTCTTTCAAGACAATTCAGCGAAACTTAAAGAATTTGTTAGAAAATATTTTACTGGTGCTATTATTATACCCGGTACCCATAGGGTACAAGGGTATTATGAGTTAGTGCCAACCGAGAATGTATGTAACAGGCAGAAGGAGAAATCTCCGACCCTATAAAGTATACATATTCTTAATCAGCGTCACTAGCCGAGTCGATCTAGCCATGTCCGTCTGTCCGTCTGTCCGTCTGTCCGTCTGTCCGTCCGTGTGAAACAACAGATCTCAGAGACTATAAGAGCTAGAGTTACCAAATTTGGTGACAACATTGGAATCTGTTGCACGCAGATCAAGTTTGTTTTAAAATTTGGCCACGCCCACTTCCGCCCCCAAAAAACGAATAAAACTTAAATAAGCTAGATTCGTAAATTTTGGCTCAAAGTAAATAGATACAATAAATAAGTAAGCATTTGCGGACGTTTTCTGAAAGTTTGAGTAAAATCAGATAATAAACATGGAAGTTATTAAACAATAAAGTTTGTATATGCTTCTTCTCTTCTCCTGAGCCACAACGGCAGTAGCGAAAAAAAGTGTTGCGTGCTTTTGGGCGCAGTATTAATTCGTAACGCAGCTGCGTACAGAATTTGTCTCTTTTAAACTTTGCTCAACATGTTTTTGGCAAAATTTGTCTTTATTTGTCAACATTTTGTTTTTCCCATGTCCGTGTGCTATTTAATTTCACGCACAATACTTTGGGTACCGGGTATCTCACAGTAGGTCGCACTCGACTGTAGCTTTCTCACTTGTTTTTTTCGGTATTTTTACGGTCAACATAATTCTAAAAAATAATATTTAGACAGGAATCTTAAGAACAATATTATATTTTATGTTTAGGTGGAATACTAAACAATAAAATAAAAGTCTAAATTATAATGAAAACAGGTGTAACCTAATTTTTTTGTATCAAGAACAAAATGTGCTCCTGCGGTGCTATTATTTTTTTCGCAACTTTATTCGTGCAGAGGTAACTTTAAAGTCGTGTAGCACATAAATTAAAGAAGATATCAACAACATTTTAATGCCGTTTTTATACCCTTGCAGAGGGTATTATAATCATCTCAGACCCCATAAAGTATATATATTTTTGATCAGCATCACCAGCCGAGTCGATCTAGCCATGTCCGTCTGTCTGTCGGTTTCTACGCGAACTAGTCTCTCAGTTTTTGAGCTGAAATTTTCAGCATAGTCTTATTTCTTTAGCACGCAGTATATATGTCGGAACGGCCGAAATCGGACCACTATATCCTATAGCTGCCATAGGAATGATAGCGAAATTAATGTAAAAAAAAATTTAACTTCTCTGTTTTATAACGAATTTCTATTAATTTTGAGATATAGTCGTTTTTTATAGTTTTAGAATTACGGTTTTAATTTCATTAAGATCACACAACTATATCATATAGCTGCCATAGAAGGGATCGGTCGATTTATATGAAAATGTAAAATTCTACATGTAAAATTTAAAATTTACAAAATTTACATAATTTGACATTTTTTTTTACATTATGAAAATGAATTGATTTTCAATGATCCAATTGCTGACTGCAAGGGTATACGAACTTCGGCTTACCGAAGTTAGCTTTCTTTCTCGTTTAAGGTAGTATTCTAATATCAAACAAAAACACCTCTTAACGAGGTGAGATAAAAGTGACGATGGCACATTCAATTTAAAAAATTTCTGATACCAAATTTTGTGACGATTAATA